>PYXC01000495.1:4585000-4600000 GCA_015244755.2 Tenualosa ilisha | reverse complement strand
CTGGCGGTGTCAGGGGAAATGAATCTATTGGGGAAGAGCACCCTTGCACGGAAAGACCTCCACATATTCCCTAATATGGTGTTTGATGACAACTTCAGTTTGTGAGACGGCAAGGACCAATTCGAATTAAATTCACACATTTGACGAGAGACATGGTCTAGCATGGACATGGTCAGTTTAGGTTACTTTGTCATGACGTGATGTGACATAAAACCCATTTATCCTTGGATAAATGTGGATTTTCATATATTTCAAGGAAACTTGCTGGATATACTATTTAAATGTGTCTGCGTGTCAGAGAGAGAGAGTGAGGGAGAGAGAGTTTTGTTTATGAAATCACTGTTCATTTTAGCAGTAAATGCAAGTGGGCCTTAGGTTTGCTGTGATCCCATTAAGATGGACTTGTTCACCTGTTGCTTATCAGGCTTTGGTATGAAAGTATTAAAACTATTTAAATCACAACGGACCAACAGTGGTCTATCTACCACCATCATCTGTGATCAGTGCATGATGTTTTAAATTAACCTCTGTGCTAGCGAATGGAGGAAGAGATAGAGAGAGAATAGAATGAAGCTGAATTATTGAAGTGTACTGCATAGTTTGACTCACTGAATAATTCTGCAGTTTCTTGTACTGAAGCTGGAATTATTAGTTTGTTATCTCTTGCATGGACTTAACATATTAACAAAGATAGGTTTTATGGGGAAATTCTCTGATGTAACCATATGCCAGACGAGGATTGAAGAGGAGCGTAAGGCTCATGACTGGTTTGTTGTCTCCACTTTCTCCTTCATTTGATGCCGGCTAATGATGATAAAGTATCTCTTGTTTGGGCCTGTTCATGAGGACTAGGCAGCTTCATGTATGACTTGCAAGAAGTGACTGACAAACCAAAAATAGTGGAACGTCGACTATCAGAGAATTTCATAAACAGGATGTATCTAGTGGGGGGGGGGGCGGTTCAGATGGGGGGGTGGTTTTGCCTATCAACCTTAGCCTGACGTCAGTCTGTGATAGACATCCAAATGGCTCATTGTAGCACATGCTCTCTGACATTTAAATCTCTAAACTTATTCACAGAAACTAGAGGGATGTTTGTTCGTGGTTCATGGATGGTTTTCGTACTTGCAGTGGTTGTTGCATCAAGGACCCAAATGGAAATACAAAATCACACAAAAAAATGATTTTTGCATAATATGTCCCCTTTAAGGCAACAGTATTTGGGTCATTGTGATTCTTTAGGTATGGTATTTTGGTTTAGGATTTGCAGTTGTGATTTTTATTTGCCCTTTGTGTTTTTTTGATTTGCCATTATGTACTTCAGGGTCACTGTACTTTGGGTTGGATGATGATGTCACTTTGAGCACACACACACACATACAGAGACACACACGCTGACACACACCACAGCTAGAACACTCCAGGAGGCACTGGATATTGAAGTGGTAAAACCTCAGGTCTTACTAAATCCATTTAGCTAATCTAAAGGTTTCTGTTTTGTGCCATCTGAAGTCTGCCTGAAAGAGAGACTCACTCAAAGTCCTGATATTTGAAGATGCATTACACAGAACACAACAACAAATGATCACAACCTGAAAACTAGAGGCATCCTACCCAGAGAGAATATGGAATGGGAACACAAAAGGATCAGGTGAATTAGACAATGAATCTGCATGTATACTATGTATTCAACATGTTTAAACCTTTAAGTGTCTCACTCTAGAGTCCTGAATGCACGTGTACATATGAAGAGTTCAAATGCAAAACCCTCATAACCTTTGTGGTGTATGTACAGAAATATATTTTCATAATTTTTTTAAAAACTTAATAATCATTCCATCTCCAGTTGTTTTTGCTTGATTTGGTTTTACTTTATAATAACATTAAAATTGCAGTTTGATAGAGATTACTTTGAAATTATTATAAAAATAAAAGCATTTTAGCATATTTCTGAAGATGGACTTGATGGAAGATGGAAGGATTTCAATGGAACTCTTCATATAAATTACATTTTAGATTGTGGTGATGTGTTGTTTTTCAACAACACAATCAAATTTCCCACATTTTACGAGAAGAATTTTTTAAAGAATCTCCTGCTTAAAACTCCAACACTAGAGGACCAAGTATGAATACATAACAGGAATAAGTAAACAATACAAATAAATAAATATATGGCCGCCATTTGGTCGCAGACAACTGGCATGTGTGCACAACCGAGTGGCAGAGATCGCAGTCACAGACGGCTAGCCATTCCAATTCAGCGCCGCTCTCTGCTTCTCCGTATCTGGCCCCCTGTGCAATTTCCACCTTTGCCTCCGGGGTCACGTACCCCCCCACCACCACCTCTCTTTTTTACTCCCTCCCTCCCTCTCCCTCTCCCTTTCTCACTTGCGTGCTCTCTCAGGGGTAGATTATGGCACTGAATCACAAAGACTGCCATTCCAAAGGCTTTGATTCCCCCCCTTGGCAATGCCGGGATATTAGACTGCTGACCTCAAACAAAATGGCAGTTGGCCTGGGCAGGCTGGGTAAACAGGTAATATCCCCTCCTTAAACAGACAATTTGGGAGATAGCTGGATGCAAATGCCATGTTCTCCTATTCCCTGCCTCTCCAGGTTCCATTACACCGTGCAAAGAGGAGAGCGGAGCAGCCAGAATGAGCAATGGGCTTTAATAATTTATCGGCCTGCATGTCTAAGTTGGGCATGCCCCTAAGTGTTCTCTGTCTGATATGGAGAATTGGTAAGCCGGGGGAAGGGAGAGGGGGAGGACTGAGAAGATACACAGTGGCCCTCTCTCTCTTTCTCTCTCTCTCTCTTACAATCTCTCTCTCTCACACACACACACAATCTCTCTTACTCACTCTGCTTTTCTCTCTCTCAATGACATGAAAAAACGAGCACTTCTTCCAATGTGAACTGTGCTATTTCTGACCTGCTGACTGCCAACACAGGTTCTCCATCCTGTTCTTTCCTTAGCATATGTTCACTGTCAATGGAAAATGACATTAATACCACAATGACAATCTTTACTTCCAAATGCAGGGGCACCACAGCAACAGTTGAGTGTTTGGTATGAATGACAAGTATATCTGCCATTATTTCATTATACATCATGTAGCCTACTGGCACATAGTCATCAGAGTATCATTTCACACAAAGAAGACATTTTAGTTTGTATTTCTCACTTTAGCATCTCTGAATACTATGTACACTTAGGTATGTTTTAGTGCATTTATAGATGCACTTATAAAAAGCAGATGATGGCAATCTAATGTCTGTGTGGCAATCTAATGTTTGTGTACAGACTGCTTGGCCAAGTTGGGTTGCCTTGACAGCAAGGAAAATTCTTATGTATTAGCAGTGCTTAGCTAATAGTTTCCAGGCTGTGTGAAAGCTTTTTCAAACACGATTGCCTCTTCATAGGACTTTATCTCCAGTTCCCAGTGGAGACATTGAGACTCAAGCTGCCTCAACAAGTAAGATCATCACTGTGCTGGGACTGGAAGATATGGCCACATATAATTGCAGGCGAACATGTTAAATGATTAGCACAAAGTTTAGGCACATTAATTAAACCTACTGGTCTCACTGAGCGACTGCTAGTGCTTTTTTTCTATCACCAATTGTTTTGGGGATATTAATGAATGCAAGGGTTGAGCAAATCCTATTTCAGCTTCGAATGGGTAGCAGAAACAGACAGAGGAGAGAGTCCTGATGCAGTTTTTATGAAGGGTGTGTGTTGGGGGGCTGGGGAGGGCAGCTGAGGGTGGGCTATCATAGTCACACCAAAACAAGCAATCAATTATTTATCTAAACGACCAAGAGAGCGATCACACCGGAGAGTTTGCAGTCAAATCCAAGTGCTGTCTGGAATTGGGCAGGGGGGGCAACTTGATAGACCCTTGCCCTATAACCCCCCTCCCCGAAAGCTGCTCAAGGTTGTGGAGTATACGCCATGTGTATGTTGTGTATGTGTGTATTTGTGTATTTCCAGCTAACACCTGAATAGCTGCTGTAGACTGAAGAAGTATCATTTGACTGACCATCACAAACTTCAAACGATCACATTCATCAGCCTTGGCACTCTCAATAGCAATCACATGAACATAAATTTCAACGGAAGAAATAAACACATCTCAACAGCCCAACTACTATTTGATATCAACTGAAATGCATAATAAAAATGATAAAAAATCATTTAAATGTCTGACATACTCAGATTTATTTTTCTAAATGAACCCTTCAAGCACTGTTGCATATTAGGGTGCACTTGCGACCTGGATGGTTAGCAAACAAACATGTAGAAGTAAGCTCACTATAGAGCTTTGCCAAGAGGAGGCCTCAGGATGACTGACACCTATCACTCACTCCACTTCTTCAATGATGTTTATAAACTGCCTGTCTACATATAGACTACACACTCTCTCAACACGCCCACCTCTTCCCTGTTCTTTTCCATTTCTCTAGAAGCTCTAAGCTCACATTACCCCATCAATAGGGGTCAGTGAACATCACTCACATGTGATTTCTGCCATGGGCATCCTAGAACCAGAGCTAAACGTGATTAGGCTACTCTCAGCACTGAGAATCAAGCAATCTCATGGGCAAACTCCTGAGTTGCACTCTGCACTAAATGGTGATTCACGTTTGCTCCCAGGTCAGTGCACATGCAAGCATATGGTACTCTCTGTCTGTTGTATATCATGTATGTAACAGATGACACTGTGAAGAAAGCGTGAGACATGATATTGTAAAATAATACTGCCACTGGCTGGAGAGGTCTACTGCATGCCCTTGTATTATTTTATTGATATTTGGCCTATTTAATGCTAGTGTCAGAGGTCAACAGTACAGGTCAAAATTTATTTCTGGACATAACATAAATGGACGGGTAATGCACAAAAAAGATGTTTGCATACAATCTCTAACCTATAACCTATAGGCTTGAACTAACAAACTTGTAACATCCAACATAGTATGAAAGAAATATTTGATAGCAAATACGAGAGAGAGAGATCAGTAGGATCAGTAAAGGACCACAAATCAGATGCAAAACTGTTTCCTTGTAGGCACCTTTTATGGTATGGGTGTTGCAACTAGTTGTCACAGTGCACACAAGAAACCTTTCAAGATAAACCACAGCATCCATATATCAAATTTGAATTCATATCAAAAATGATTCATTTCATGACTAATTCTGTACATGAATTATATTTCTGCCTGTACTTTCATGGAATTTGATCAATGATAATCACTGATGATGACTAGAATCCTGTCTGACCCCAGAATTCTGTCTCAAGATGTGTAAAACATAACATTTTTAATTCCTACTGCATTCTTCCCACCACACAAAGTCCAGTATTTATTTGTTTATTTGCTATGTGAAGACATTTCATAGTGTTAGTGTTTTTAATATTATTAGGCAAAGGTCTACAGTGCTCTAAGCATGAAGTGTGCTGTGAAACTCAAAGCAGTGTCTATCAATCTAACCTTTATTTCATGTACTATGGAAGCAGGGCAGCTCTCACCTGAGACTGTGTCTGGAACTGTCTGCTGTCTTGCATTCTAAATAGGGTAGTATAGTAGCCTATAGGACTCTCAGACACTCTCCCTGAGTGTCTGTAGATGGGCTTTCATTCAACTTAGTTGCATTTTGTATTTGCATTAACAACAAAATCAGCTCAAGAATATGCGTGTGTATGTGTGTATCCATGAACTGTGTAATGCAAAAAAAAAAAAATAGAGTGACGTGTTTTCCGACCAGCTGTGGGATCAAAACATACTGCCACCAGGACAACATCAAAGGATAGCAACACGGATCCTTCACCATCTTGCTGTAGTTGTCGTCTTCTCTACTGCACATTAACGTGTGACACGTGAGACATCACGTTACATTTCAAAATTTCAACATACCTAGATTATGCATGCAATTTCCTGCCAATTTCGACTGAAATACGGGCCTACATTGCCATAAACTTCAACAAGTTTGTGCATTTCCATGGAAAAACACTCCTGCACTGGCGTGTACTGAAGGAATGTTTGGCTCCGGACATAGCAATCGACTTTTACAGACTTTTCCCTCAAGATGACATTGACAAGAAGACAACTTCAGGTACTGGCTTTATAAACTGTTTTGTACACAACGTCTGACACTTGCAGAGTTTGGGACACTTCGGTTTGTCTCGCTACCAAGAGTGTGAAATGTTGTTTCTAGCCGTACAGTGGTTTCAAAAAACAGCATTTTTGTTTCGGCACAAGGACATGGCCCTCACACTGCCATTGTAACACTTTTGGGTTGAAATGGTAAAAAAACTATTTTATCAAAACACATCCGATTAACGTGATTGTGCAACCAACGCAATGTGTGAACTCCCTATCATTCAACAATAGCCCCAGAAAGCCTTTTAATTAAGATTTTTCCTTCAAGGAGGTGTGAAACTTTTTGAGGTGAAAACCTTTTTTGTTTTTCTTGGTCCTGCCTCACATAAGGTATATATTTGCTTAATATAATATGAATTGAATAAAAATGCATCTGAAGTTGGACCAGAAAAACCTATGCAAAACAAAATAAATTTGTCTTAAACTTGTGTTAAGTTCTCTTTGTATTTTTGGAAAGTTGTGGGAGGTGGAGCAGTGGTAGTACCATTCCCCTAGCATCTAGAGGCCAGGGTTCAGTAATATATGTGTAATTGTTTACCCCAGACAATGGTATGATGGCCCAAAGCAGACATTTACGTGATGAATGAATGCTAAAGACATAGGCAAAGGAAAATTTAGTTTGAACCACAGCCTACTCATGATGATAACTTCCGTTATCATCATGAGTAGACTAATAACCGTTATTGGTAACACTTTAGATTAGGGTACACATATTTACCAATAATTAGCAGCTTATTCACATGCAATTTTGTAACTAGCCATTTATTAGCCATTACAAGTGACTTATTAACACATTATTCTACATAAACTTATTCTACCCATAACAGACCATTAGCTAAGAATTTCTCCAATGTAAACTCATAATTACTGTTTAATTGTAGTTGGTAAGTAATTATTTTATGTATTAGTATATGAATTATGATCTTAATACACTTTGGTTTGTATGGAGCTTATAAGGCAATAATACAACAGTAAGAGTTACTGTCCTTCAAGAATATTTTAAAAATATGGTCTATTCATAGGAACAGAACTCAAAACAACAAGTGCTTAATCGTGTCTACATAAGTCCTAATTGGATGTTTTTGATTGAGAATAACTGTTCCTGAGAATAACAGTTCCTAGAGTATTACCACCTCATAAGCTCCTTACTGAGCAAAGCATATTGAGATCACTTACTATGAATAAGCAGTAATTAGGAGTTTTGTTGTTGGAGAAGTTCTTGTTAGTGGTCTGCAATGAGTAGAATAAGCTCATGTAGAATAAGGTATTGATAAGTGACTTGTAATGACTAACAAATGGCTAGTATGTTATTCATTTGCATGTTAGCTGCTAGTTAATGGTGAATTATGTGTACCCTAATCTAAAGTATTACCCTGTTATTTTATTTAAGTTTAACATACATATTGAGAATTAACCCTGGTAACTCCCAATGTGCCTTCGTACAATATTACATATCAGGTATATGTCTGAGAAGCGTATGTGACACACAGTGTGTGCATGTGTGTGTGTTCGTTTGTGTACCAACCTTTGGTAACTGATGTGTGCCTGGGTAAACAATGCCGACTGTCAAGGACGTTCACATCATGAACACACCCCAGCATCTTACAGCTGATGTTCCAAACTCTAAGAGTAATCATATGAACACATTGTAAACCTCATGTATGGAACAGATCAAAAACACCCAAAGTGTTTTGCCAACTCACTACATGTCGTCTACTACTGCATTCTGTACCTAGGAAGGCCATCCTTTTCAGTCAACAAAGTCTTTGTAGCCCTCACTTGGTGGCAAAATGGGGATATGCGTACCACTGATGCAGCCAACTATCCGTGAAAGATGAAAGTTTTGTTAGAATCTGTGTGTGGCGGCTGAAGCTTCCTCAATTGTGGGCACCTTGACGGTCAATGCCATTTCTCTGCAGAAGCTTACAAAACCCTCCTCATGGTGGACTTGTGAACCAATGGCATAGGTTTCTATTGAAAAGTATTAAGGGACATTAGTTGTGAGACTTGTACTGACCTCTCTCTCTGTGACACACACACACACACACACACACACACACAAACACATCCATATACATGTGAAGTAAAAGATCATCCTTTTCATTTATAGAAAAAAAATAGAACAAACAACTCAATACAGGTTCCATTGTGTTTGCAAAACACAGACTTAGTTGGGCAAAGGTCTGGGAGAACAAAAGACATTATAAGCAATTATAATTAATTGTATTAATTATAAGCAATTATAATTAATGTAGCATTTGTAGCATTTATGTTACACATATTCATATGTATGTAATTCATTCATATGTCCTATCAAATCACACTGTTATAAATCCTCAGTCATTAATGATATGTTAGCTAAGTTGGTAATATGAGAAGTTTTCTTCTCCGAATTGGGAACATCTCTCAACCTCACAATAACCTTCTCACCTTTCATTTCATGACAAGAGCAATCAATAATGTTTTTTGAGAACCTTAAAAACCCTAAGCCTATTGTTTTCCTGCTGGCAAATGATTTACAGTATATTTGCCATAAAACAAAATGGTCTCAATCATGCAGACATGCATGTGCATCAGGCGAACATTACTTGCTCCCCTTTATTGTGAAATTGGAATATGCAGCTGAGCTTGACATGTGGACCATTTTGCTAAAACTAATAAAAGCAGGGTTCCCAGAGTCCCGGAAAATCTGGTATTTTAGAGGGGGCTTTTTCAGTCATGGAAAACACCTGGAAATCAATTAAAATGTTAAAATGTCCTGGAAAATTCTATATGGCCCAAGAAAATTAGAATTGATATTTATCTCATGTAATTGACATTTAGCCCCTCATTCAGATTATACCACATCTTTGAGCTTTATCTTTTTATGTTTCCTGCATCATTGGGGGGCCAATGGAGTATTGATACTCCAAATAAATATGGCTGAATTGTGTTTTCAAAAGTATGATGTCTTTTTATCAACAGTATGGAGGGAATGATAGACTAAATCGCTAATAGACTAAACGGCTATAGTCAGATTGCATTTTCTTATCTCCGAAAGGTATGATGTCTGATGCCTTCAGAAAATACATCTTTTCCAGCCTGAGCTAGTCTAGCTGGTTTGTGGGTTTGTTTAAGTGGGTTTAAAATGGTTCAAGCTGTTTTCTAGAATTGTTTTTATTTAGTAATGAAGGTCAGCATGTACACAGTGTAATTTTAAGTGCCAGGAAGCAAAAAAATGTTGATTTTAGCTTAAAAAAAACAAACAAAAAAAAACAGTTATTTCATTAATTCAGGTTCACTCTTGTCTCATACATTCAATATTTTCTTCATCACTATTGACCCAACCAGCTAAAACCATCAAGTCTTACAAAACAGCTACACAAAACAGCCACAGTAGGAGTTGAACCCGCATCATCTGCTTAGATGTCAGAAAAGGTAACCACTGTATCCGCTGTAGTTGCAGTGTAATGTGTGGTCTATATCTAAATTTCTAATGCATACCCTTTGCAAAAGCGCCAGTTGCCTGACAGCAAGCCACTGGTGGTCTGCTGTTTTTTTGCTCATAGGTTCTCTGGTGGTTCGCCACTCTTTTGCCATAAATGGTATTTTTGCTGATGCTACCAATCAGCGAACAGACCGAGGATTAAAAGCGATGATGTTGAACTCAAACGGTGTGTTCCAGCACCAAGCATATTGTACGTCACGACCAAGCATGCCCACCAGGAAGCAAATGTATTCCCATGGGTAGGTTTCAGACTCTGCACAAAGTGAAATGATGTGAAAAGTCCTGGAAATGTCCTTGAAAAGTCCCTAAATTTGGTGCTGGAGAAAGAGTAGGAACCCTGTAAAAGCAAAGAAATAAAAATATATATATATTTTTTTAGTAGATTTAAAAGTCACTATTATACAAATAATGATCAATGTTGGGTCATAGCCACAATTATCACATTCATGCAGGTAAGTATGTCTCTGAATGTCTCTAAATCCCCCAAAGAGGCTGTTTCCCGCCTTCATTAGGGCAATCAGAGAGGCGATGTAGGAATGGGGCCGATCTCCCAGCATCCCTCCTCACACCTCTCCCAGGTAGCTGTGAATGAATTGGTCACAACCATCACTTATCACATCAGGTGGTTAAGTAAGCCAAAGGGAGCCGGCACATGCAGAGAGGACAAAGAAAAGTAGGTCCCTCCTTTTGTGTGTGTGTGTGTGTGTGTGTGTGTGTGTGTGTGTTTTTCAAAACATCTATAGCTCTCCGAATGGTGAATTAGTGAGAGAGCTTACCAAACACACTAAATCACTCTCTTTCTCTCTGTCTGTCTCTCTCTCTCTCTCTCTCTGCAACCCCTGTCCCTCTGTCCGTCCCTCTTTTGATGGCAGCGGTAGTGGCTGGCCACAAGCCTGGCCCCGGCAGCCCTGCCTCTCTGTGCCCGGGAGAACACATCTCAAGCCTGGGAGAGAGAGAGAGAGAGAGAGGGGGGCGTCCAGCAGGGCCCACATGTGGCTGGCTAAGGGGTGGAGGTGGGGAGCAGGAGCAGTGGCCCATTACACGGCAATCATGGTGGAGAGGGAGAACTCACCCCAGGGAAAGACATGCATGGACACACACACATACACACACATATACTCATACACACACATCGTCTGACACACACACACACAACACACACCCTCTGACACCCACCTCTTTTACTCATTGCCATATATGCACAGACACACACTATACAATTACACAAAGAGAGATACACAGACTCACAAATAGAGAGACTGAGAGAAAACAACTAGACGAACGCAGATTCAAGTGCACACACACATTCACACACAGACACAACCATGCGCACAAGGACATTCATAAACATGGCGAAACACCCGCTGCCTTCCACAGAGCAACCAACAAGCTTTATGCATGCACACACACAAAGAGGCTCGACAAACGCAGAGGTTCTATGCAGTGACAGAAAGAGGTTGATCCGCAAGCAAATACACGCTTTAACGCATGCATACACGAAGGGACCATCCAAAGGCACACACACAAACACAAATACACACACGCTCAGACATACACACACACACAGATGGACTCCAGTCCCATATGGAAACAGCGAGTAGCCCTTACATAAAGGTCAAGGGATGGATGTAATGCTTCATCTGTAGCTCTAGTTAATTGCTCATATCCAAGTGAAGGGAACAGTGGAGGCACACTGGAGGTGCTCTAGGGCGCCACTAGTGGCCACACAGCGCCATCACAGCCACAGGCAGTGAGGGGGAGCAGAGGGGATGCATTGCCTCAGCACGTGGGCTAGCTTGACCAGGCCAGCTGTGGACTTTTCTGGGGGAGTCACACCGCTCCAAAGCATTAACCTCCGAACATGGACACACACACACTCGTACGCACACATAAACATACGCACAAAAAGGCATTTCAACTTACGAGGTGACCTCGGGTCAACTCTGCACGCGTTTGGCATGCACAGCCTTACACACACACACACACACACACTCACATACAAACACACAGGCTTGCAGAAAAGGAAAGAGAGTGTGACATAAACACAGATTTGTACAGAGACAAGGGAAGAAACAAACTCAATTTCACACACACACATACACACACACACACACACACACACATTCCAACACATGTACAGCCCTGCTGGATGTTTGACCACTGGCAAGGCCAGTCCTCAAGAGAGTCAGTGTGCTTGTGTGTGTGTGTGTGTGTGTGTGTGTGTGTGTGTGTGTGTGTGTGTGTGTGTGTGTGCATGTATTTTCTGTGTGTATTTGCCCGCACACATTGGGGTCATAAAAGTCCTCCTCAAGAGGATGACAGTTTGTCCCTTCTCCCTACTCCCTTTGCATCATGGGCCTTTGGCCCCTGTGCAGCAGGGCCCCGTCGCCGCCCCCAAATGGCCCCTGGCTCATCTCAAGCTCTGCACGAAATCACAGCCACCTCTGTGTCTGTCTCCGATTCCTCTTTGATGTTGCCGCGCAGCCGAAGGCATCGACAACGAGAGAGACTCTTGTCTTTCAGGCACTCTGTTTGCAGCGAGATTGGTCTAAATTGGCACCCCAGAGTGATGCCCATGCATGAGTCATGCCCAGTGGTGGTGACTCAAACCACACATACACACGTAAAGACACACACACACACACACACACACACACACACACACACGAATATGCAAGACAAAACATTACTGTTTTGGGGTTTTTTTTTTCAGAGAAGAAAAAGAACCTAAGAAGGTTTCTGAGTGGATCACGTTGTTTATGTCTTTCTGGAGTGTTATGCACTCAACCTCTTTCCCTTCTAGTTCTTTCCCTTTTTGTTTATTTCTTGATCCATAATCACTGGACAAAGCCTGGCGAACCTCTCTGTAGCCTTAGCATTACATTGGGTCTCTGTGCAATTGTAGATGTTAGGTCCACATTGAGCTGTTGAGCCATATTCAGATAGCATTTCCCAACAAAAAGCCCCAATTCATTACATATGTGGTGCCAGTCACATCATTTGATGACAGTTAGAGTAACAATAAGAAGATTGTGGTTGATCCATGACTAACTGCAAAGGAAAACTTTTGGGACCAAAGCAGCAAGAAACACTGCAGGTCCGAAAGATTTCTAAAAAAAGGTGAATTGTGAAAGAAAGTCTTTCTTTGTTTCCTCAACTTTGAAAAAGTGCAACATCCACAAACACTTTAGTGCAATGTACAAAGTAGCAAGTACAAAAAGTTCATTATAGGGTAAAGACACCAACTGCCCTCCCTCCCTCTTTTTTGAGCAACTAATGAGCCTGTAATTAACTCTCTCTTTCTCTCCCATTCTCTGTTCTGTTTCTGTCCATCCCTCTCTTCTTTTGTTCCCTCCATCCATCTTTGAATCACCTCTGTCCCCTTATCTCTGCCCCCATTCTTAAACTCAGCCTGACTGTCAAACAGTTCTCTCTCTCCCTCTCTCTCCAACTGGCAGGCCGGGTCACTGCTTAGAACTGAGCACGCTCTCATCTCATCCTCCATCACCTCTTTCATTCATTCTCTCTCTCTCCCTCTCTCTCTGTTTGAATGGGCCATCAGTTGGGCTCAGGGGGACATAGGACAGAATTAATTAGGGCTCTGCCCATAGGCTTTCCTCTTAAAGCTGAGTGTGAGAGGAGGGTGATTGCTGATTGTGACGACTCCAAAATAACCCGGCGGTGTGCGAGTCTGACTGAGCCTCGCACACACACGCACACACGCACACGCACACACACACACACACACAGACTGAGGCTTTGTTGGACCTCTGAAACATTTCACTACCCTTTGAGTTACAGCCGCATTGAAACTCCACTATTACATACATAAAGCCCATAGATCAGAGTGTGACTGTGAGTGTGTGTGTGTGTGTGTGTGTGTGTGTGTGTTTATCTATATGTGTTTCTGGGCTTGTTTTGTTTTCCTGATACATCATGACATGCCTGTTCTTCTACATAACAATGCTCCATCTTCCAGTTAAATGTCTGACAGTCTGAGAGACACAGTATTGAAATGTGAGTGACACTTCCATTTCCACATCCATATCCACGAGTGTTATTCATACTCGAATACATCTAGCAACAAAATTAAATCACTGATAAGCATCCTGTGATATGCTGGACTCATAGTTATTTATATTTTCCATAAGAGAGACATGAAGCATACAGTATATGCACTACCTATATAAAAAGCTGTGGTTCACCACAAAGGAAGCCTTAACACTAAGCTCTGTCCCAGTATGGTGGGTAATCATTGCTTATCTGGTGCATAGAGGTGGTGTGATATAAAGTATCAGCTATGATACTCTATGCCCCCCCAACACACACGCACGCACACACGCACACACACGCACACACTACCCCATGCTGCCGCTTCTTTTCTAGTTACTAGCACCAGCACTACCACCACCATCCTAGCCCGCGGGACCTGGGTGGCCCATGACAGCCGAGCAGATTTATAATTAAACAGACCCGGATTAGGGCACGCAAGGAATGAAGATTAATGAGCAGCCGGCCGGGCAGACCAGCCGGGCCACTGAGACGGGAGTCATTAACCCCTCAGCAGGGCCTTCTGGACCCCTGCAGTGCCCGTGCCAGTCAGCGCCTCCACCACCCAAGCCACCACGGACTCTTCCCGCTCCCCAGCTACAGCATGTCCTGTGCCTGATACCCCCCTTGTCTATCACAAACCAGGGTCACAGTTAATGGAATTTTTTTCCCTTCCGTTTTTTTTTTTTGTTTTATTGTTGATTTGATCTGCCTTGATAACGGATTTTAAAATATTATAATAATAATACAAACAATAGTCAATATCATGAGGAAAAAAGTTGCAACCGCAGGAGAAAAACAAACAAAACCACTAGAACAATAACAGACATCTGAGAGGTGATTTTTAGTGGCTGCAAAAGCTGGAGGCCCTACGGAATCAAAGAACATTAAGTTGTCGAGGTGGATGAGGTAATTTGTTTCCATAGCTTAATGAATTGAGCAGGGGACCTTGATTAATGCCATGCTTGGCACAGGCGAGCCTGCACGGGGCATATATATTCTGAGTCATTATCAGAGTGTAATGAAACTTTGTCACTGTTCGTCCCTAAAAATACTCCAGAAATATATGCACAGAGAAGATGTGGCTTGCCATACTCAGATAAGGTCTCTGTGTTCTTCCTTTTCATTTTTTTTCTCTCTCTCTCCCTATTCCTCGTTCTCGCTCATTGCAAAACTAAACACAGAACTTGAGCTGAGCAAACTGAGCAAAAAGAAAGCAAAGACGAAGCGGGAAAAAGAAAAAAAAAAAAAAACCTTCATTAAACTTTCGGAGACGGTAAAGTGTGTGGCATTTGGCTGCC
>PYXC01000495.1:4557500-4582500 GCA_015244755.2 Tenualosa ilisha | reverse complement strand
AAAAGAGTGAGAGAGAGAAGAGAGAGAGAGAGAGAGAGAGAGAGAGAGAGAGCGAGGCCCATTTCCATGACTGAAAGAGCTGAACCCACCGCTGATAAGGAGGCTGCTTCTTGGAAGGTGCCCTTTCGTTCGTGGTCGCGCTCAAAGTGGCAAGACAGCGGTGCAGGGGAGCGGAGCGACGCGTGTGAGGGTAAAGGAGTGTGGCGAGCAAGAAAGCCAGCCTTCTCTTCCTCCAGGAGAGCCTCGGCCAAATGGGCTGATGACAGCATGTGTCACACACCTGTGCCCGCCAGGAAAATATTAAACTTGGTCCCGGTTGAAACACGCACGCACACACACACACCACACACACACACACACCACACACACAGCCTAATGGTTTGCCACTGACAAGGCTGAACAACGAAACAGTGCCTTTGTTGGATAATTGCTTCAAATACCTGCATTACGACATGCAGGTAAACCATGTGAAGTGGCAGGGAAGTGTTGTGTTTGTAGGATATATAATGGCAAAATGACCTTACCCACAAGCACAAAATACTTTTGCGTTTTGGAAATTCAACCTCAAAATATCTATACGTTGCAAATACCAAACGTAGAATGAATAAGATTCTCATTCAGTTCCTTTAGATGCACACTTTAGTACCTCTAAAGATGTAGTGTGTAGGTTGAAACTAAATTACTGAATATAATACATGGTAAATTGGCTCTTATTTATTTGCACAATGTACAGTTCTTTTTCATATGCAGATTTGAGCATCAAAAGGCATTTTTCTCTGTGTCTCCAAGAGGAGCCATAAGGGGGAAAGGGCGGGAGTTGAAACCAGAGCTGTGGTGGCTAAGTCCCCCTCACCCTCCCTGCATCCCCATTGCTTTGATCCCCAGCACTCAACCTCTCAGCTGCCATCCTCTCTCGCCACTAACTAGCCCAGATTCATCTGGGATCTCATCCTCATTCTCAGCCACACACACACACACACGCACACACACGCACACACACACACACACACACACACACACACATACATTTGGAGAGCCATCTGAGAAGATCCAGACACTGCATTAGTACGCACCCATCAGAAGAGACAAGGAAGTGGGGAGAAGAGAGAGAGAGAGAGAGAGAGAGAGAGAGAGAGATCTGTTAGTGAAGAGTATACCCAGAGGTGATCACCGCTATAATTCATCTTCCGATTTTTCTCTCTCTCACTCTGAGTGGTCCATGTGACCCACCACCCACAGCGCCCTCTCCATACTCATGCGAGGACATGTCATCAGAGCTGTCCCGCAGCATGTGTGTCATGTGGTGCAAGAGCGGAGTGGAGCGGAGTGGAGCAAAGCCGTGGCCGGGCCGGACCAGGCCGCCGTCAGATCCCCTCATCCCAAACTTCTCCTGACAGCCAGCCCCATGAGGCCACCACTCACTCACTCACCCACTCGCTCACCCACTCAGTAACCCAGAGAGACCAGTGAGGAACTCTGGGAAAATAAAACAGAAGGAACTCTGGGTAAAAAAAAAAAAAAACATGACACTATGGATGCCCTCCTTTTCCCAGAAGAAAACAAAGGATGTGTATGGATTTTGTGTGGGTGTTATGTGAATGAGTTGTTGTCTTGTTGCTGTCTGTCTATCTGCCAAGCTGTTTAGTACAAACAATACATTTTCCCACAGACAGCATCTATCTTGAAACACAGCGTCTGTTTGAGAGGTGTTAGCTATGTCATATAATAAGATGTTAAGAACGGAGCGGTCAGTGAAGTAACAGCACGGCTGCCTTAATCACATTGCATATTAAATCAATTAATGCTCCCCTACCTGCCTGCATGTACACATTTATCAGACCACACAAATGGGTCCTGCTGAACATGCAAGTGACAAGAGAGCTGGAGAACTTTCATGTAATTTTGCACAGAAAAAAAGGAAAAAGAAAAAAGTACACCAGCATTTTTCATGATTAAGTTCTTGTTTTCAAATGCTTAAATAAGTGGCCTGGCAACTGTACCATTTCTTTTCTTTCTTTTTTTTTTGCTCTCTTTCTTCATTTGCAATCAGTTTCCCTCAGCCTGAGAAATGCCTAATCAACCACTGAATGCACAGTTGCAGGAGAAAAAAAAAAAAAAGCTTGAATTTCACTCTGATAAAAAAGAGCAGAAATATGCAGGAGTTTTCCCATTGCAATCAGCAGCGGGGGAAAAAAAACAAACAAAATGAATGAATTCATTTGAAATGTGCACATGACGAGTATGAAGTCAGTGCAACTCATCTGGGAGACATTCCTCTTGAGCTGCCGAATGTGATATGAGATGAACCCAGCCAAGCAGGCGCATGGATGGATAGCCACTGCTCAGCAAAGAGCTTTGGCTGTGGAATGGTAGCCTGATACTCTACACTCCTCGTTCAAGACTTGAGACGTTACCTCCAGCAGCAGGAAATTAATGCTGTAACCTATTTTTTCTGTGGGGATGAAACAGTCCCCCCTGTTTCATGTTACCTTGGAAATCCACAAACTCTCCATGTTGTTTCCTCTTGTAAATAATCAGGCATTCAATACTTTCACATCCCTCTGTCTCCACCCCACCTCTCAAATTTCGTTTTGTTTGTTTTGTTTTCTGTTTTCTTCCGGGTTGGTGGGTAGGGGGTGTCAGTGACTGTAACTGTGCACACAAGCACCTTTGAAGTTCACTCGGCAAGGGAAGGCAGGGGATGGGGGGAAAGGAAAGAGAAGCAAAGATCCCCCCCCCCCCCTCCCCCCACAAAAAAAAGAACAACTGACTGAGGGGAAGCAAGAGAGGAATTAAACAAACAGTTTGTCGCGCACTCAGGAAAACAACGCATTTTTCAAGCACCTTGCATTGATTCTGGAAGCACAATGTTCGATTCGCCGCTGTAAAAGCATGGGCGCTCTCTCTCTCTCATGGAAGATATGCCTGAGAGAGAAAAACAGAGAGAGAGACAGAAAGAGAGAGAGAGGTAGAGAGAAGGAGAGAAAGGAAATTAGAGAACTCCACCCAAGTCTGCCATCTAGTGGAAGATTCCAATGTGACCCCTGAGTAGAACAAGCTTTAAAAGAGGTCTACACATGACGTGATGCAACCGCCAAGTACTTCTGTGCTCTCTCACTCTCTCTCTCTCTCTCATACACACACAAACACACACACACACACACACAAATGTACATGCGCGCACACACACACACACACACACCTCTCCCTTTCTACTCTTTGGCTACACGTGAGTCTGCTGACAAGCCAGTAGTGTTCCCTCGGTAGTGCCGGGTCCTTGTAATGTGGAGCACGCCTGAGAAAACAAACAAACACACACACACACAAACACACACACACACACACACACACACACACAGATAGATGGGAGTGGGGTGGGGGCGGGGGTGCTGTGACACAGCTGTATTAGACAAGGTGCACTACGGGGACTAAGTCGGTGTCAAGGTTATTGTTTACCTTTTATCTCGCTCCCTGCATCCTCTCCTCCTCTGACTCGGACTCGGGCTGCTCTCCTTTTCTAAAGGTCTCGTCTCTGAAACACAGACACCTCCTGTGATTATTTTGCTGCCTGTGGCAAACTGAAGGACTGTCTCGAGCCAAGGTCTCTCTCCTCTAGCCCGCTCCTCTCCACTAGTGCTCCCACAGTCTGGAAATAGCATTGATGGATTGCTAATAGGCCTGCTTTGGATGCAATGGGGCAGGCTGGCAAGAGAGGGAGAGAGATAGAGTGAAGGAGAAATGGAGTAGGGGACCCTGCAAGTTCCTCACTCAAAGGCACACGTACACAGAGGGAGAGGGAGAGAGAGTGTGTGTGTGTGTGTGTGTGTGTGTGTGTGTGTGTGCACTCCCTGTGAATTAACATTTCAAGTGAACAGTGAATGACTGGCATTTTGTCTAGCACTTGAAAGTCATCGCAACAACACCCACATATCTAAATGAAGAAATCTTAATTTGAGTGTCAGCTGGGATGCCTCTGTGTGTGTGTGTGTGTGTGTGTGTGTGGGTGTGTGTGTGGCCTGCACTCCATTCTACCCAGCAGTGCATTTAGCTGCCACCTCAGTGGACTGCCATGGGAAAATGGAGCCTTCATTAAACTGTCATGGTGTAATCTGACAAATCTCCATGGTGTATTTTGGCGTGCAGCTTTCGCCTCTCAACAACCTAGCCATAATGCTAAAAACATGAGCTATCTAGCTGGAGGGCATGTTTATGGCAACATCGATCTGATTGTGTCATAGCAGAGACACATTTCACTGAGCCGTTTCTCAAAACCTTCCCATATGCAGCAAATTAATCGCCATTACAAAAACAGGTATGACTACCTCTTCAACATACAAACTAATGTGGATAGGTAGATAGAAAGATAGATAGATAGACAGATATCTATTTATTGCCATGTTCAATCTTCCATATACAGTAGATTCATGAGCAGCTGAGCCACTACTTTGAATTAGTACTGAATCTATTGCCACTAAGGTATCCACATCTCTTATACCAAATTCAATTTCCACAGTGACGTCAACATCGCACCACATACTCATGCCTTTTACTGTCATATCTGCAGTCTATCAATGACCTTGCAGATATGTGAAGAGCTGACAAACACAGAGAGATCTAATGTAGCTGTGGGACAGTATCTGTAAATGCTTCCTCTGCTTTAGATGCTGTGGCCATCTTGTGCTTTGCCTTCTCCTCTCAACAGCACAAAGTCCCTCTGCTGGGGAGTGATCAGCAATCAATCACCCTCATATCAGTAATGGAGACGTTATCTGGGAGCCTCGGCTCCACAAGGGGTTGGGGGGTGGGGAGTCGATAACTGTAATGAATGCACATACATTATTTAGGCTTGCTGCATCCTCTCTTTTTTTGTACACTCGTTTCCTATAAATACCCGCGTCCTCCCCTCCCCCCACACAAACACTGATAATTTGACTGTCGCCACTCTGGCATCAGAGCTGACCCATGATGGGAATAGTGCCAATGACGTGATGTGTTTTGCTACTTGTATTGCATTGTGCATTGTCCAACCCACACACACACACACACACACACACACGGCCCTACCCCATTCTTTTTTTTTTCTCTTTTCTTTCTTTCAATCCTTCTTCATTTCTTTCTCTCCTCGCCTTGCCTCTCTCGGTGAACTTTGAGGCACGTCGTCGGCTCTCTGTTTCCACCCGCGTAGGGATTGGAGGCCATTTCACAAATGAGCCTTTCATCTCTTTGCGCGGAGTAATTAACCGTTGTTTAATGGTCGGCTCCTGCGAGCTGCATTATCGACCACACACGCTTGCCCCGCCGCCTTTCACACAAGCGAAACGGGAGCTCAACACAAAAGAGGCCTGCTGCACCCAGAAACTAGTGTATGCGTCCTCCTCGACATGCCTATAAATAGTATATGTGCGGTCGTGTGTGTGCGTGTGTGTGGTGTGTGTGCGCGCGAGCGTGTATGTGTGTGTGTTTGTGTGTGTGAGCCCATAGTATTGTTTGCTTGTACCTCATGATATCCTTGGATCTCTGTCTCTCCACCCCCATAATTCTATCTCTCTCTCCACGTCCCTCTTTCCTACTATCTCTCTCTCTCTCTCTCTCTCTCTCTCTCTCTTTAATTCTCACTGTCTGTCACAGTGGCATCTCTTTTTTTCCTGCCTGTTTTTCTATCTCCCTCACTCTTTGCTATTGTCTCCCTCTCTCTCTCCCTCTTCTCTCTCTTTCCACTCCTCCCTCTCAGTCTCTCTCTCTCTCCCTCCCACTCGCTTTCCCTCGCTCTCTCCCTTGCCCCCTTTCCTTGCGTCGGCCATGGAATGTTAATACTCTCTCACATTGTGATGTCCCTGAAGCACTTGGTCTGTGCGAGGGTTGCTGAGCGGAATGTAAAACGCGCAACACCATGAGCGTCACAGGATGCCACCTTAGGCTCATTGCCACCTCTCACTCTGTGTGTGTGTGTGTGTGTGTGTGTGTGTGTGTATGTGTCTGTGTGAGTGTGTGTGTGTGTGTGTGTGTGTGTGCACTTACATGGGAAGGTGTCCAATACTGACTTTCAGACAATGGAGCCCTACTCTTCTCAAGCACACCTTATTAAACTAGTCCTGATGATTAGGGTGTTAATGTTTGTCTCTGTTTGAAAGAGGATGAAGGAGATAAGAGATTTCGTTGACTGTGATGCATGTGTGTGTGTGTGTGTGTGTGTGTGTGTGTATGACACAATATGTTTTTGTTTCCTGTCAAGGCCTTCCACTCTGCAAGGGTTTTTATTGCGGCAGCTGATAAGAGAATTGTTTTTCTCTCTCTCTTTCTTCCTCTTCCTCGCTCCCTCTCTCCCTTCAGCTCAGGGAGTAACAGTGAATGATCTCACAGAGCACAGGATGGGCTGTTGTTTTAGAGTAATGATAGTTGTTTGTTCAGCGATGCTGATGCATTTTTTTTGTTTCTGTTTTGAGGGGGGGGGGGGGGGGGAGATTATGTGCAACGTCCAAAAAAAGAACCCCCATCTCCAGATACCAAGAAGCAAAAGAAGCAAGGGAAGGAGAGAGAAAACAAAGCACAACCAACAAACACAAACACACACACACACACACACATTAAGAAAAAAAAAATGCATGGCCTGGGACTGCAGGTAGTAGACCAGATTGCCATGCTTTAATGAAACAGGTGTCTGTGTCAGCAGTCTCCAGCAAGCACAGAACTCTCTACTAATCAGCATGGCAAGCTGCACCGTGCACGTCGCTCATCAGAACTTCATTTGCAATTTTTTCACCACTCCCCGAGCCTGCACTTGCACTGGGTAGATCCTGTGAGAGTGAAAAAAAAAAGACTAGAGGTAAATGATGCATTTATATCCCTAACGACGTTTGGTGCCTGCCAGACAACAATCTGATTACCTAGGCGCAAACGGATGTCAAAAATGGCTCCAATCTCTTTAGTGTGCCATCAGGGGGTACAGAAGACACACCCCTACACCATGGATTTTTGTTTCACGAGGACTCCCACAAGTTCTGAGATGATCAGGGCGAAGCAGGTGGCGAACTTTTAATTCAGCACGCCTGCAGTTTAACTACTATATCCTAGCGTTGAAAATGCCACTATCGTGGCTTTGCTACCCTGGGAGCACACATAATAATGAACTTGCAATCTACTTTCATGTCATTTTGGAGCAGAAGAAAAAAAGAATAGAATATCTCCCTTGAACTTTATTGGTTAAATCATCTACATATAACCTTATAACCATAACCATATAACAACTGACTTACAAAGACGATAGCTCACGCTATTTGAAGGAAACTCCATTTACCCTGTACTGTACAAAGATCAGATTTGTGAATATAGATATCATCTCCATTTTGTCTGAAGACCCAGAAGTAAGGGGGATAAGCAACTCTGTGGTTGTCCCTCTAGGACAACGACTCAGTCAACATGGTGAATTCTTTTTTAAAAACAAAACCGTCACCGTAGACTGTGAAGGCTCCTCTCTCGCTCGCTTGCTCTCGCTCAGACAAAGTTGTTTGCAGGAAAACAGAGGACTAATTTGGGTTAGAGGAGGATTAGCCCTTGTGATGACGAGCAAGCGTCCGGGAATTAAAATGCAAATGTGAGGGTGAAAGGGCTCCGTTAGAGAGGGAAGGGGGAAAAAAATACGAAATAGAAAACTGTGAACTGCTGAAAGGCGAAAAGCTCTTTTCCCCACTCCACGTCTTTTAATTGGGCCTACTCCTCACCCCTACCTCCACCCTCCATTTAAAAAATAGAAGCCCCGGACACATATTTACCCACACAAACACACACACACACACACACACGAAGGAAGTCAAAATTTAAATTGAAGCAACTAAAACACATACAAGCCAGTTCTCTCTTTCCCATCCACCACCCACCCCAATAAAATCACAAATATGCACATGCACACATATGCACACACACGCACACACTGTCTAGAAATGAACAGACTGATTTTAGATCTCACCTTTAACTAAAAACACCGTAGCACATTACTCTCCTGAGCATTTTTAAGACATGGGCATTCAGTGGAAGATCATCCTGTGACACCCCAAAATTTATCCTGTATGGGGACATGCCCATGCACAACCTGACCTCAGTGCTGATACAGTCACCTCAAGTTAACATCAGGGAAAAGACCGCTGCATTTGTCTTTGCTCATTAAATAGAGAATGAAGCTGTGGGAACAAAGAGTCCCCTTGCCTTGTTTGACTTATTCTCCTTCTACACACACACACACACACACACACACACACACATACACACACTCTTTCTTTCTTTTTCTCCATCTGTATTTTTGTCTGTTTTTTTTTTTTTCTGTTGTCATTGTTGTTGACAGCAGACGAATAAAAGCTTTGTGACACAGGCCGTGGCTACCTCACGAACCAAGACAAGCCTCTATCTCTTCCAAACCTATCTGCAGCCCAGACAACATGACCGCCAATGCCTCTCCCTGAATTACTGGGCTCAGCCTTAGAAGGTCAAGCACACACTAAGATCCACATTAGAAAAGAAACTCCTTGTGCTTCCATCGGCCAGGAAGAAAAAGAAAAAGAAAAGAAAGGAAAAAAAAAAAAAATCTGCACCGATACCAGAGGCTCATCCTCAGGCAGAGTGTTCTAGGATAGCTTGATTGACAATTCTTCAGCACCATGTCTCAGATTGATAGCCAGAGATTAATGGCATTTGGCAATGTGTGCGTCTGTCTTGCTCGCTGTGACTGTGTTTCCATGTATAGGTAACAGTTGATATGAAGGCCGTGACAGTATCGGGCCTGTGTATGATGAAGGGGATTAAGTCACATATGGGCCAGGGTTGTCATCCGGCAGGGTCTGTCAGATGCAGGAGTGACAGATGTGTTTATGACACCTCAAACTCTCTCTCTTTCTTTCTCTCTCTGACTGCCTCTCTCTCTCTCTTCCTCTGCCTTTCTCTTTTTCTCTCTCCTGCCCCCCAACCCCCCTCCCCCCCCCACCTCCTCCCCCAACACTTTTTCTTCTCTCTTTCCATTTCTCGTCTGAAGAATGTCACTCACCCTTGCTCATCCTATCTGTCTCCAAGTCCTCGGTGAGTAGCATCTCTCTCTTTCTTGGTGTTGTATACCTCCTCTTCTCCCTCACACTCTCGCTTTCTCTTTGTCAATATTCCCCGAGAGGAGCCATATCTCTGACTTCCTCCATTTCTGTTTCACTCTTTCTGTCTCTCTCTCTCTCTATTTAATCTCTCATTCAATCCTCAGGCCTCGTGAAGGAGCTGAATTTCCCTCTTGTCTTGATTAGCACCTCTTGATCTTGTGCTCCAAATGGCCTCGTTTATTATTGGCCTTTTCCTTGTGCCTATTGTGTCTAACTGTCCTTCCAGAAGAAAAAAGAAAAAAAAAGAAAAAAAAAGAAGAGAAAGAAAAGCTTTTTTCGTGTCTTTATTTACTTTTGTACAATGGCATTTTTTATGCCAGAGTCATAGGTAGAGATCTCTGTCTCCATGTCCATGAAAGTATCTCGGCCCAGACAAAAGAAAACAATAAGCAACACTCCTCTGCTGAAATGAAAGGATGCTATCAGAAAATAGAAAGTGGAGTCGCAGGACAATGGCAAACCTGAGTGAGAGAGACTATATAATGTAAACAAAGTGGCAAACAAATAAACAAACAAACAAACAAGTGAAATGAGAGTAATGAGCTCATTGATTCAAGCTAATAAGCTCAATACAATTCAATTCAACATCTTAACAAAAGACCGGTCTCCTCTAAGATGCATTCATGTTATCCAGTCTCACGGCCTCTTAAAAGGTCAGGCCAGGCAACTATTTCTATTTCTGAATTCACATTATAAGCTCCAGCCAAAGTTGCTTGACAAAATAAATATGTCTTTGAAATAGCACAAGGTTATGGGTGTTTGATCTCCACATAAACCCAAATGAACAATGAGAGACAACTGTAATAGTTGGTTAGTATTTTGATATACTGGCCAATGTTAAAAGGATCCCTGGCTAGTAATACATGTTGGCCTTATAAGATTGACCTTGGTGTCGGCTACAAAAATGTGATTTAAAAACACTCAAAATGTTTTGGTTTTCTTAACAGTTTAGAAAATCCTTTCATTCGTAATCTGGCATTGCTGTAAAAAGTGACGTCATCTAGTTGATCTAATCAAGGTCCAATCAAGACGCAGTGAAGAAACTGTAGCTGCACATAGACATCTGCTGTTTACAAAATGCCAAACTGCTCTGCTACATACTGCATGTCAGGAAGACCACGGTGGAACACACACTACTGCCCAGACTCCTAATAAATGAATGAATTAACTGCAGGTCCTCTGACTGGATCAAACTTTATTGAGCCCCACACACCACTCATGTGCTTTCATGTACTGCATATCACATCAACATCAATATCAACCAGGTGTTTTCACTTTTTACCCAGAAAGCAGTGAGACGTAAATGCAGTGGCATTTGGCAGCAGTCTATTGTTGTGAAGTAGGCTAGATTAATATTAGGCATAACTACTAGTTGTATAGTGTAGTTATACTAGTTTACTATCCAAAGTAAGCCTAGCTAATTAGCTCTCCTTGTTTCTTGCCAGTTCAGTTTTCATTTTATAGTTAGCTCGTAGCTATAGCCTCATTACACAATTGTTTACCAATGTAAAAATGAATTACCGGAAAAGAGTGACCATCCTAAATGAAAATCCTTCTGGGACTTTACGTCTGCTGTGCACAAAGCCCATTAATTTTCGAAAAGTTTTAATAAAAAAGAAAGCATTTTGAGTGTTTTTAAATCCTGTTAGATATAGTCGATACCATTGTCAGTCTTATAAGGCTAACATGTCTTATTAGCCAGGGATCCTTTTAAAAGAGGTTTTGATAAGTTCATCAGAATGAATCACATTCAGTTGCATCTCCCCTTATCTCCTCTTTACATTGTTCCTCAAACAGAACCACAGGGGTCTGTCACCTGGCACGGTAATTAGATCACTCATGTGGATTGACATACCAGGTGGTCTGCATTGTTTTAATAAGGTCTCTTATGCTTCATGCTGGAACAGTGTACCTGTAAGCTAGAACTGTGCACCTCCATGAAATGCCAAAAATGTTCTCCTCCCATGTCTGTCATCCTTTCGTTGAATATAAATTATTTGAGTGTAAAGTGCTATTCACAATTTTACTGTACAGTACACGGTATCATCAACAGAATGTCAGCAAAATTTTAAAAGGAACTGGCAAACTTGTTAATATGGAGTACTCTTGTAGGTGACATCCAGTGACAAGTGAATCTATTGGCAAGAGTAGCAAATGCAACGGTTCTCACTATAATTGCTTCTAGCCCTATTTAATTGGTTTGGTGAACACACAGGCCTTGGTGTGCCAAGCAGTGTTGGACTGTGGAATTCAGATTTCTATTTTAAGGGCTGAACTCCAGATAGGGACGACTTGGCGTGCTTTGAGGAGTTTGGCCAGAAGTCGACAGCTACAAGAGAGCCATCTTCGTCAGAGCAGGCACAAACAAAAACAAACATCCAATTCAGCCGAGCATGGCTTTACATAGAAATGTAACAATTGATATTGCAGCAAGCCACTGGGCGACATTACACGCAAATCAATAACCATCAAACTCTGTACTTTTTAATTTGTTTCCCCGTTCCCTCCCTTATCTCTGCTGCCAGGCACATTAATCGAGTTTTCACTGAGTCAGGCCCGACTGTGTGTTTTTTTTTTTCCTGCTTTCCCCTGTCTTTTTCCTTTATGAATTTCCAGCTGTATCGTTTCTGACGTTGTTTTTGTTTTGTCTGAGTAGTTGTCGGCTATGGATCTGAAATGGATATGAGAACTCATATCAGTCCTGATGGGGGGAGAGGAATAAACAACTAATTTTCAGGAAGACTCCTCGGTCCTAAAAGCCCCTTTGGCTGCTTCTGACAGAGGAAGGTAAATCGACTGATGATGGATGACATCCAAATCATCTGACTGGTTTAAGGCAGAGCGAGAGAGGGGGAGAGAGAAAGAGAGAGAGAAAGAGAGGGCACGGAGGCCAAAATCCCCTGTGAATATATTCACACTGGCATGCTAATGGCTCCCTATTCTTCTGTATTCCACCTTTCCGTGTAATGGTCTTGACACTGAGCTGGAGAATCATGACCTGATACCTCCACCACCATCACCATCACCTCCTCCTCCTCCTCCTCCTCCTCATTCTCCTTCTTCCTCGTCTTCCCTTTTTCTTCCTCCCCACCCAGCTTCCCTCTCTCCATCTCCTCCAGCTCCAGTCAAAGTGTTAGATCGCCTGACACATCCTGGATGCTTGGGGAGTGAGGGCAATCATGGGAATTGTCCAATCCAGATCAATAGCTGGCAGGAAGCTGCACTTGTCAGGCTGGCTGGAGAAGGGTGTGTCACTACACTTGAGGGGTCTAAGGATGGTTAAGGCCTGTCAGTAGTGGGAGGCCTTGTCTTTTTTTCCCTACCTCCTCCTTTTTCTTCTCCACATCCTCCGTCTTTTTTTTTTTTTTTTTTGCTAAGCTACCTTGCCGCACCTGGTCTGTGTCCCAGTATTAACCACAGCACGGTCAGCTCAGTTGACAAGCTGTCATCACTGCAATTTGTCCTGCTTTTCCTTCAGAGGATGCCTGCCCCCTAAAAAAAAAAAAAAAAGCTTGCATCCTCTGTTGATAAATCCTTTCGACCCCCCCGTTGAATTGCCAAGTGACAGCTGGCCAGAAGGGGAATGCAAATCACAAGGTCAATTATCAAATTTTAGGTGGTGTGGAAGGGACAAGTGTGTGTGTGTGGGTGGGGGGGGTGAGCGCCTCAGTGTGGTAGGTGTTTCATGGCAAGAAGGTTTCAATTTAAAAGATGATGTTTGTGATGTTTTTAATTGATTTTGTCTTGATTCACCACTGTTTTTGCTTAGCCAGGAGATGAAGAGTCCTGGAGCGATGCAGTGGTTCTTTCATTAGTGTACCATCCCTTGGAGCAAATGGCGTTTCTAAGAGATGCTACACTATCATAGATAGATTTTTTCCCCAAAAAAGTAATTATAAACTCTAAGAAGCAAGAAATAGTGTATTTGGGCACATTATACTTTGTGAACAAACCTTAAGACTTAGGTCCCCTCCTCTGAGACTAAAAAAAAAACCTACTGAGTTTGCTCACTGCTATTATTTATCTTATGGCTGTATGGTAGTATTTGAATATTATGGCAATTTATAAAGGTTACCAACTGTAATTTTCCATTATACTTATCAGTAGTGATGTAGAGAAATTGCAAACCTCCTAAGAGCCTAAATTGTATCAGCATGTTGTAATTCCAAATGCCACCTGATAAGGTGTCAATGTGTGTTCCAAAACAAATGAATCATTTGCCTGTACTCCAACATTTAGGCAGGTGACATTTACAAAATGGAATGGTCTGCAACTCAAGTACCCCGGCACAAGCTCCCATGATGCAACAGTGATTTTCCTTAGAAGAGTGACAAAACATTAGCCGCCCAATCTACAGTACTCTGTTAGGGGATGTGTTCTGCCATGACCTCAGACATCCCAACCTGCAGAAACTCATTTCAAGGAGGACTGAACTGTTAAACTCACATCAGCTGCCTTTGAAACATTCAAAGTCTCCCACCAAGCACAGTGGAAATGTAGGGTGTTGCGCATAGGCCAACAATGCACACATTGCTTGACTGAATAACCTCATGAGAGAGACAGGTGGTCTGCAAAAATACTACACAGGACCAACGCACACCCTGTCACTCTTTCTCTTTCTCCCCCTCTCCCTCGCTCTCCTTGTCTCAGTCTCTCTCTCTCTCTCTCCTGCTGCATTAGTCAATCATTCTCACTGGCACTCCCACTAGCAAAGAAATCTGAGCAACTTGGGAGCTAAGTACTAAATACGTGAGAATCCCAGGCCTCCCAGAAAACTTTGGATGTCTGTGACCTCTACAGAAGAGTGTGATTTCTGTACAAACAGCACAGGTGAAATTTTTAGAAGCCACTAACACTGGCACTAAAGTAAAGTTTAGGCTAAATGAAAGACTTCACAGTCACGGTGCCTTCACGCACTGATAAAAACACACACTGCCTGAGACCTCCACATTAGTGAATAACCATCCTTCTTGTAGGTCTGAGAAACTGCAATTATGAGCTTAGCTGTGTGTGTGTGTGTGTGTGTGTGTTTCTTCTCGCACTAGCATAGAATCTGTTCAGACAAGATAAGTGTGGGGCTTGTCATTGTGGAAGAAGCTCATCTTTTTAACTCTGTGATAATGGGGTTGTGAGCGCCTTTGCTCATTAAACAACCTTTGTTTAGTGAGTGAGTGTGTGTGTGTGTGTGTGAAGTGCGTATGCGCGCATGCACGTGTGTGTTTCTTTTTACTGTTATGGGGTTGATTATTTTTTTAAAAAACAGATCAGGATTGCAATTTCTTCCGTAGACAGCTGCATCAAGGAAGCCTCACAAAGCAATTGTCTGTATATATGGAAAAGGGTCTTCTGAAAATAAAACTCGCCAAGCATAAATGCCCCAATATTGGAAAGTGCATTTGTGTTCCTGGCTAGCAGTGTATTTTGGCTTTGCAGAGCATTTTCTGACCATCTTTTTTTCTATACTGTCAGACTCAATTCTCTCTCTCTCTTTCTCTCTCTCTCTCTCTAAACCAGGGTAACTTCTACGATGCAAGGTCAGTTGACTTATAATTACTTTGAAACTCTGGAGTTTGTTTCTGTGGCGTTAGTGAAAAAGGAAATCAGTCCTGCCATGAAGAGAGACCGATTTTTTTCTTTTTTTTTTTTTTCTTTTTTTTGGTGGAGGCACGAGTCATTTGCTCGTGGACCTAATCCTTCCCCTCAGCTGAAATTTGAAGTTGTCACAAGTCAAAGAGGCTTTGAATACTAAATGATAGGATTATGAAGTAGTGAGGGGGAAACGCGGAGCGGAGTAGAGAAAGGTTGGAGGGATGCACAGGGCCGTAATTCATGTAATGCCAAGAGCGCCGGGCTCGCAGGGGGAAAATACATGACAGACACCAGAATAGACTTCTCAACAAGCACCTGCCATTTGTCCGCTGGGAAACCTCCACGTGTCTCCCTCTGTTCCCCCAGCCGCCCCCGCACCCATCGAAAAAGAATAATTCTCTCGCTCCCTTCTTTCTTTCTTTCTTTCTTTTCTTTCTTTCTTCCGAACCTCCCAAAAATACCACAGTGGGAAAACAGCCGGCCGGCAGACAAGATTAGAGATATAAGTCATCATTTGGGCCAGGGGCAGCAAGGACCAAGGGCCCTTCCTCCACTGCTGCCATATTTCTTCCAGCTGCCTGAGAGAACAGCCAATTTCACTCCCTCAAACACATCCACACACACCACACACACACACACACACACACACACACACACACACACACACACACTTGGCACACACTAAGAACAAAACCTTACCTTACCCAGCACCAACCCCTACCCCAACATACACACATCCCTCACCCACATATGCTATCCACACACATACACTAGACATCTCTTTGAGGTTTCAGTGAAGAGGCTCAGCATAACCAATCACACTGAGCCAAGCCAAGAGCAACACCTCCTCTCGCTCTCCCTCCTCCTCCCCTCCTCCTCACCTTCACTCCCCCTGTCCTCCCATGGCCTGAGGTGGGCTTCAGCATTTCAGCGCCCCTCTCTCCTGCTTGCTCTTTCTTTGCACACAGATTGCGAAAAAAATGGATGGAGTGGGGGTGGGGGTGTCTACCTAAGTCTACCTAGATGTGAGAAAAGAACAAAATACATTTCTGTGTGTTCTTCTCCTTCATTTCGTTCTCCTGTTTTTTTTGGGACTCGACTAGATGTTTTCCGCTCTTCACTACAGCCTGGGTACACTGATTGATGTTTCATTCAAATATGCAAACTCAAAAGAGTTTTCTGTAGTTTGAAACTAGTGCTGTAAGGCAAGACTATTTTGATCAGACCACTTTAGGTCTGTGTCAAACGTGATTCAAAATAGTAACCACTGAGAGTGGACTGATTCATGGCAGTTTCTCTCACAACCGATGACACAACATTGGTGATATTAAAAGGCTGTGGTAGGATCACAGGAGAGGTTTTTCATGTGTGAGTGTGTTGTGTGTGTGTGTGTGTGTGTGTGCGTGGTGCATGCGTGTGTGTGTGCATGCATGTGTGCGTGTGCGTGTGTGTGTGTGTGTGTGTGTGTGTGTGTGTGTGTGTGTGTGTGAAAGATTGGACCCCATGAAAGCCTGAGACTGACTCATCAGTAGGACCACTTTTAAAAGGGGGGGGGCTTCAAAAGGGAGTTTTTTTTACCACACACACACAGACACAAACAAACACACTGGGTATGCACACAGACATTGGGTACGCATTCAGACATAGCCACAGTGAGGGGATAAAAAAGTTGATCTGGTGCTATGGTGCTGTAGGGGTGGATAGTCATATTAAAAGGGTTCAGACCACTTTGATATCAGGTCTGTGTATGTGTGTGTGTGTGTGTGTGTTTGAATGTGTTTGCATGTTTATGAGGAAGCACAAGTAGTGTATGATTGTTTGGATCTATGTGTGTGTGCGTGAGAGAGAGAGTGTGTGTGTGTGTTTGTGTGTGTGTGGTAAGAAGCGGTAGTTTAGTGTGGTCTGAGGGCTAATGAGAGCCCATAATGAGGCCATTTTGTTCAGAGGGGGTGGGGAGGTCAGCCAGCCGATAATCAGAGGGGATAAAGATGCCAGACAAGCCATCCAGCCATCCAATAAAACACACATGTCTGCCTGGCATACGTGTGTGTGTGTGCCTGCGTGTGGTTTTGAAGTCTATATATGTGTCTCAGTGTTAGTGACTTGGCATGTTTGCTTGTGTGTGTGTGTGTGTGTGTGTGTGTCGGGCATTACTGTATGTGTGAAGAACCAAAGTTACACCAATAAAAACATGCAGAAGATTAGTTCCTAGTTTGATCTTCAACTTCCTTGCAATTATCCCTGGCAGAGTCTCCACACAACCTTTTGAAAAAGACTCATAGCTTTGGTGCACACAGTTGCATGATCCCTACTATGTGTCCTTGCCAATCACTGTTAACCGTCATTTATCGCTGCCCTAAAATGGATACTTATTGTTAGTGTTACCAGCAGGTATGTGTACACTAGTTCATGTCACCCTTGAAATTGACCTGTCAGTCAACTAGTAATGGAAATTTTATGAAATAAAAGCCTTCGTGCTGCCCGGGACTCTGGGGTCTCCAAAAGGTTAGCTTAGAGGCAGTTACTGGTCTCTGTACATTTTATGGTCCACTGGGGTCTGCACTAGTCCAGCATGAATGAATTGGAGCGTGAGATATATATTTGTTTGTTTATCTGAAGCAAGGTTAAGGCATAACATCTTGAGAGAGATTTTTTTCTCTCTATCTTGGATGTAGAAACTCCCAGGGTCCTTCAGTTTCCTCCACTTTTGAAAAAAAAGTCTCCTGCATAGCTGTTCCCAAACTTTCTAGCTCTCTCAGGTCTGTGTGATTTCTTTTTCTGAGGTAAAAGATATTTTTAGCCAATAATTCTTTGCACAAAGAGCTGCTTCCATCACCATTGCTCCTAAAACCTTTTATCAAAGAGCACCACATCCATCATGCGCCAAGGTTCCTGTTTTTGTTTGTTATAATTCATGTTCTTAAGAATACCAGCAAATACTATAGAAATGGACATTCAGTTTGTGGGCTCAGACTTTGAATGGTCTTCTTTCAATGAATAGAAAGTGTGGTACATGAAAAAGCATAACCTTTTATAACAAACCTTGCAGATTCTTCTTTTTCTTTTTTTAAAGAATTGCTTAAAAGTGGAGGTTAAAACGTTTGTGTTTATTAGTCCTTTACAGGTGAAACAATGTGACCTACAACATAGCCTCATGAGGAAACTCATTACACCAGTCACAAGCATTAACAGTGCTTTTTGTTCCAAAAGTCTCCTGTTGTGCAGATCTCCCGCAGAGGATCTTATCTCTCTTAAGCACTTTGAGTTCCTCTACTTTGTGCAGTGTTTTCAAAAGTACCTGTCCATAACAGAACGCCCCTAGAAAAGACTTTAGAGGACGTTGGGGCGAGGCAAGGCCTCGTCACACTCTCAAATATGCACAGACTGTGAGCTACAGGGTTGGAATATGCATGGACCTCAAGCCAAAGTCTAAAATTAGTGACAGGCTGCATAGTAATGAGTCGATCATGCGCAGCGACTGAATAAATACGAGTGTCTTGGCGTTGTGTCGTTGACGCGGCGGGGAGATGACAGCAGGGCTCTGTGGGGGTTCTCTATGTGTTGGCCCTCTCTCCAAGCACTTGTCCAGGTTCTTGTACCACTGGCAGAGGACATTATATAATCACACATTAACCACGCGTACACACGCACGCACGCACGCACATGCAGACACACGCTGCAGAGTGTACTGACACAAACAGGGATGTAAATGAGTGTAGACAGATAGGCAAACAAACACACACAAACTCAAACTCAGCAACACAAATATGATGTCAAAATACACACACAAACATAGCAACACAGATATACTTTACAAAACAAGTATACACACATAGCAACACTAACTAACATATATGTTTGTTAGTGTTGCTATATTGTATGTTTTTCTGTGTTGCCAGTGTTACATATATGTTATATGTGACATTGTCAACACAGATACGTGTGTCACAAAAACAACACACACACACACACACACACCACAAAGAGGCAGCAGAAACAACGGAGCAACAGGAAACTGTCTCTCACATATACACATGCCGTCTCATACTAACAAAACAACCACGCACCCACCCACTCAGATGATACACACACATATATGCACACACACCGACACATACCGACACACACACACACACACACACACACACACACACACCTCCAACATCTCTGGAGGCAGTCGCCTGTATCAACACAGCTGTGCCAGGGAAAGAGAGAGAATGGTAGGTGACATTTGACGGGGGTGCCTGTGAGGGGATGTGGTGGATGTGTCTGTGCAGATCAGCACGGGGTGTGAGACGGCTCCAGCACCATGGACAGCGGCACAAGCAAGCGGGGTCGTCCGTGTGTGTGTGTGTGTGTGTGCTGCTCCACTGCTCAAGGGCCAAGTTGGGTTGGAGAACAGACACTCACATGCTAGCCAGTATAATCCTGGTTAATGCTTCTGATCTATTCTTTCTTTATTGCTTAGGCAGAATAATCTCCTTATATTGCTCAATATTTTTAAAATTATTTCTCTATATATGCCATTGTCAGTTACCCACCACTGCAGAAACTTTTTTTCCTGAAGGTTTTGTCTGCAAGTCTGCATGTTTCATTTTATATTTACCTTGATTACTTTCACAATAGCACTAGAATTAGTGTGTGATTCACACCACATTTTCTTCAGATCTTTTATTTACTATATTACTTAATTATGTGATATTACTTAAAAAAAAAGAAAAATCATTGCTCATCAAGAAGGACAAGATATCTGCAGGACCTAAAAAGCATTCCACTGAAATATGGCAAGTTTAAAGAGATCTGACAGCTGGGAGGCAGGCAGGGAAAATCTTTTATTCCTCACTTTGTGTTCTTATTTTCATTAAATAAATGTGTCAAGAAAATAATGCCTTTTGGGATTACCTTTCTTGCTCTATTATAGTTATTCTGGACATTAGTGCTCCTATGCCCTTTTGTCTTTCCCCCTCAACTTCCCCTGCATGCTTCTGTGGAATGCTTGTGTTGCACTTACACCACTTCTGAATGCACTATTCACATGCAAAACATTCATCACTTTCCGACCACATTGTGCAAATGTTTCAAAACATTACAGCAACATCTAGAACCTTTTTCTAGTAAAGGATATATTATTATGAACATGTGTGGTAGTTGCTTTGGCTCAAGCAATTTGTATGCTTTTTCGGTCAAGGTGAACACAAATTTGGACTAACATTGGGGCAAGAAAGTACACTGGTTCCAAGCTGAGTTCACTCAGGAGGAGGTCGCAGAGAGACAACGCTTCAAAAAAAGGCTGAGTTGGCAACAGCAGCTGTGAGGTCAGGGCCGGTAAAGCATGGATTAATGGACAGGGAGAACCCAGGGACCAAGAGTCAGCTGTCTGACTAAGCTAAATTGCCTCCCGTAACAGAAATGTTTACCTCCATGACCTATAAATTACCAGAGTTTTACCAACCCTGCAAGCTACCACTCTCTGATAAGCCAGATACCATCACAGTGTACACACTTTCGAATGGCAGTGCCTGTGATAAGTAGTGATTTGCATGCAAACACACATGTGGGAGTGTGTGTGTAAACATCTTAGGAGAGCATCGTGTATATGGTCTGTGCGTGTCGTGTGGAAAGTCCCTGTTTTTTTCTTTTTTTTTTCAGATATGCAGCTGACATTGACACAAATTCCACTCTCTTGCAGTAATGTAGTCTGGAATGGCTGTCATGACTGTCATCCTCTGGAACCTCCTCTGTGAACTCTAGACTGAAATGACGTGTTTTGAGCTTGCTAGCAGCTAAACTAAACATAGCTCCATGTACCTGTGAAAATGTTGTCAGTAAATGTAAATGTGTCAGTAAATGTGTCACTTATCTTTGTATATCTGTGTGTGTGTCTGTGTGCGTGTTTTCCTCCACCATAAAGACCATAAATATGTACTTCCCTCACTCTCATTATTTAAAAACAAAAATCCAAAAAACAGAGGACTTACATACATAGTTTTTGGTCTCATTCCAATATGATTTCAGTGTCTAGCCATCACTAGACCTCATAATGACCAATCATGCAAGGGACATGCTGGTGATGGAGCTGTTGTTCTTCACTTAAACAATGACAGAAATGCTGAGATCAACAGAAGTTGCTGGCAGATGGAGAAATAGAGGAGGTCTGGAGTTTACTCTTTTAGTGTCAGGAACATTTTAGCAAAGTGCAGTGCTCTGAAGAACTAGTAGCTCTACTCATTCTCAACTTACTGAGATACTAGCCTGGGACTAAGCAGTGCAATAGCATTTTGCTCACCTACAAGGATGGCAAGACAATCAGCAAGCTACACTGTTCAAAATAAAAAATACTATTTAAATATCCTGTTGGTTTTATAGTAATTCCATAAATTACTGTGCATTCCAACACATATTAGAGCATTAAACCTTTAAAATAAACAAGAAATGAATGGTGATTTATTAATGATTATTAATAATAAATCACACCATAATTTGTATTCCATCTGAACACTGAACATTGTTGACTTGCCCTTGCACTGTTACCAATATCCATGCTTGCCTTTCCTTTCTCTTTAGAGAGCATGGGCCTGCATGGCAATGTTCAATGTGACTGACCCAGCTGAGCAAATTGTCTCCATGGAAATGGTCTTGCTTTTGGAAACAATCCCTTTTTTCTCAGTTGCTCAAAAGTGAAGCCATATTTCCTGCTTGGCTTTTGCAACTGCTCCCCCATTTAATTAATTCAGGCTCTGGCATGACAAGTTTCAGTCTGACTTTATAAAATCCAAAACCTTTACTGTACTGAGGAATGTGTTAGCTCAACAGGAATGAGGACCATTTTGTCCTCACTATTTGACTATTCACAGAGGCCCCAATCACCAGCAGCACCACCACCCCACCACACTTTCCCTTTTTGTGAGACGTTCGTCATCCATACTCAAGTAGCTCAGAGCCTCTGCTGATTCCTGCCCTGGTTTTAGGATCACTATTCACGTCCGCTTCCCCACCCCCTGCACACATGCACACACACACACACATACACACACACACACACACCTCTTCCAGTTCTCACTAACACAAGGGACGTCTCTCTCTCCCTCGCTCACTCATTCATAGTCAGTCACCTACTCTCTCCATCTCTCTTTTTTTGCTCTCTTTCTCTCTCCATGTCTCTTCAGCTCCTGCTCTCATTTCTCTCTCTCTCTCTCTCTCTCTCTCTCTTTCTCTCTCTTTCTCTGTCTCACCATCATCTCTCACTTCTATGTGGGCTGCATGCTCGATTGGGGCACATTTGCATTAACAAATTGCAGCGGCTGTTCCTGCTTTCCTGTGACGGTCTGCATCTCACTCTCTCGCCCTTCGCCTACAAAAGGGATTTTCTCCCGAAGACGCCGGCCTACTTACCGTTCCCCAAGTCACGCCTGATGCATTAACGCCTGTGGAAATATTAGCACTTTCATTTCCTCAGCACGAGGATTACTCTCTTAAGGCCTTCATTTTTGTTTTTTTAATGAAAATGAATGTTACCGTACACACAGCACAAGCAGGGAAGGTAGCTCTTGGTTACCAGCCTGGTATCCCCCCTCCCCCCTCCTCTCCCATCTTGAAGTGGCTATAAGTCAAACTCAAATACCTTTTTTCTCCTCACAGACAGGGAAGTATGTCTGAAAATGGCAGGCTAGGATTAGCAACCTGCTAGTCGTGAAGTGGCCTTCAGGGCTAACAGGGGGAGTTGGCGGGCGCCTTTGCATGTGTACCCCTCTATATGTCAGTGATTAAATACGCCGCGGCGCCTCTCCGGAGCTGCCTTCAGTTCAGCTGACACCACTGTAAAACACACTGTCCTTCAGTCTGACTCTGCCACTCCAAATGGTGCCGCAGTGAAAATGTCATTTGTTGAATGTAATGGAAACTTGGAGGTGACAAATACTCAACGCAGGCGTTCTAATTTAATCAGGAAAGGAGAAATATTTTAACCAAATTTGCCATCGTGATACAGGGGACTCTAATATTTTAACTAAGCCTATTAAAATAAACAGCAAGATCGGTGTACCTGCATGGACAGAAAAATGTTTTCATATAGGAAATAATTCATTTGTTTAATGGCTGGCCATGTTTGTTTACAATGAAGCAGTCTTGTCAAGGAAAGCGGTAATATAAATAACAGAAGCACTTTAGTTGAGCACTCTGGCAGGAATACAGTAACGTCACCAGACCGCTGTATAGAGTAAATTCTCAAATTCAAAGGACTTTTTTTAAATGTAACATTTTTACACTAAGTACTTGGTTATGTTTTGTCTTTTATTATGACTTCCTTTGAGTATTATGGCAAAGACACAGACATCATAATAATGTTAGACATTAATTTGCTTTTAAGGACTCATTAGCCCTGAAAAGGCCTACACGCATTTTTGATGAATAATTTGTGCACCAATTCAGTGCCTTCTCTTTCAACATTACAAATCAACCAGCAAAAGCACCTTATTCCATCATAACTCTAGGAGGGCAAATTTGCTAGTCCATTCTATCTTAAGGTATGTGCTGTGCTCACCTCAGCTGAGGTCACCATCCAAGGGGAAATTGCTCCGCTCTGGAGCGGCGTGCTTTGTGCTTCCTCACGTAAATAAAGGTAATTGAAATTGGGCCAGATGGCTGTTTGCTCTGTTGCTGTGATGTCTTCACTCTCCCGTCGAGCCATTCAGAAGGGCTTTTATAAGCATTCCGCTTTCTCCGACTCGGCAGGGCGACGTGCCCGGACAAGGGAACTGTGGAAGTGTTCACACTGTGCATGGGGGGGAGACATACACACACACACACACACACACACACACACACACGTACACACTCACATACACACACTGAGCTCCAAAGTGAGTTGTTCTGTTGACATCAAAGTGAAAAACACACATTTTCTTTACCCAGAACTGGCTTAGTTTGTTCTGTTCACGATTTTTTGCTTTTCTGTTCGACTAGGCTTGCAGGTGTGTGTGTGTATGTGTGTATGTGTTCAAATATCTGTGTGTAGGTACACGGTGTACCCTACAGTGTGGTAGACCTGATGGGCAGGAAGTCAATTAGGATTGGAGGAGAGTGAACCGAAGGCCACGACACCGTGTCAGAACAGTACAGCTTTGTGGGTCAGGGCAACAGCAGGGGGTTGTCAGCATGGGTGTGAGGCGTCGCAAAAGTCAAGGGGTTTCCTCAGCAGAAAGGCATGGGCTAGAGGTGGTCAGCGGCAACAGCAGTTTGTCGGAACTTTCTTAACTTGTGAGGGAAAACAAAGACATAAAAAGTGACTTTGTCCAAGAAGAAGTCTACCAGGAAAGGTGAAACTGAAACTCACCTAAATTTCTGTGAAGACTTCAAACAGAATGTAGGAGTTTTTGTAATAGTGGATCAATGGTGTATGACTTCTCAACCTTTTTTGTTCGAAAATACAACAAATGGATGAGCCTTACCCTGCATCTCCTGTGCATATCTCTGGATGTATAGTCGGCACAATGCATAGCTTATTCACTGTGAAGTTCAGAAGTGCAGATGCCATTTGTCATTACGCAGAGTGGGATCACATCGTTAGTGCGTCTGCCACTGCTGGAGAACGCATCCGTCAAGCAAAAATGAAGTGTGTGAGTGCCTGTGTGTGTGTGTGTGTGTGTGTGTGAAGGAGAGGGTTAGGCAAGTGAGCCAGAGCGCACTGACACCATGGGCTGTTTCTCCTATGACGGATCCGGTTTGTGACACGCACTGTCAGTGTCTCTTTGAGCCACAGAGCGGCAGCAGTCAGGGGAAAATGCTAAGTGATCTAAATGCCTCCGACCTGTCAGAGAAAGAGGAGAAGTGATTGTGGCAACGTGTTGGGTTTAACTGAGGTGCCTTGCTATCACTGCCTATTGCGAGGGGCCTCTAACCCCAGGATCACATGCACACACACTCACACACACCTGTCTGCTGTAGGTCTCACCGGGTATGGTAAATAAGATGCCATCACACAAAAAACAGACGCATCAGGACACATGCTGTTGTGACAGGTGGTGTCCTAAAAGATGCATCGTGGTAGGGGTGCTACTCAAGACCTATTTAGTCTGTGCAAGCCCACTGGAACAAGTAAACACACACACACAAACACTCACACACACATGCACAAGTCAACACATCTGCATAACTGCACACATTTGTACACATTTGCACTTAGAGTATGTGCACATAGTTAACTATACTGTATAAGATGCCACACACTATTCCCCTCAACACACACAAATTTATCTCACACACACACACATACACACACTTAT
>PYXC01000495.1:4445000-4555000 GCA_015244755.2 Tenualosa ilisha | reverse complement strand
AATAAAACCTCATCAGCCACTCAGCCATTATTGCAGGGCCAGAGAGAGCAACTGCAAACCCAAGAAAAAAGACTGCAGGCCAGACTCCAACAGTGACGGAGACAGAGAGAGAGAGGGAGAGAGAGAGAGAGATGGTCCACAGGCACCGTCCGACAGGAAGAGACAGAGAATGAGGGGGAAGAGAAAGACTGACTACAGGCTGTGGTCCAGCAGAAGTCAGAAAGGACTGCAAGAAAGAAAGAAAGAAAGAAAGAAAGAAGAAAAGCTGTGAAGAAATGGGCAGATAGAGAGCATAGCAGAGAGACTGAGAGAACGAAGAGAAAATAGAGCAAGCAGACTGCAGAAGAAAGAGAGAAAAAAAATGTGTCTTTCTCTTCATTCGTCCTGCTGATACAGGCGAGGGTGTGCTTCAGTGCGCCCATCCAGCTTTGCCGTCTGAGAGAGAGAATGGGAGACAGCTAATAATAGATTAAATGCATAATAACTAGACCCGGCCTCTATCAAAGTGCTTGCAGTCACTATGCTATCAGTCCATTTGTTCTGTGGCCTGTGACAAGCTGCTGCTTGTGATTATGCGTCCCGGTGTGGTCCGATGTTAACCCCAATATCCAATTAACAAGGTCAGTCAAGGTCATCGCTGCCATACGGTTAATCTCTGACCCTCTCTTCAACTCCAGATCAGACGCAGTGGAGTTTCATTCTGGTGGGCTAATTTGCCCCAAAAACATTCAAGGTTTCTCCTCTGAGCAAAATTTGCAGACGCCAACCAAGGGAAAAAAAACACATCAGCTCTAAGACATAAAAAAGCAATGCACAGGGGAGAGGCATGTCACAAGTTGAAAACCGCCTTGCATCCTGTGATCAGCTTGATCTCCTCAGCGGCTTCTCTTGTCTCTCGTTTCTGTGTTTTGTCCCCCCTCCCCCCCCCCATCTGGTGCGTAATCAACGTATTTGTTTTCCTTTTATTGCCACTGCTGTTTTAATGTGTTTTTGCACCGTGACCCGTGTCATCTTTTTAGATGAGATCAGACAACTCTTTTAGGTCCTTATCTCCAAAGCGATACGCGATGCTATCAGAGCTTGCCGACTTGCCAAGGTGTGTCATATTGGGCTTTAACACTGGCATCACTTCTTGTTTATTTATCTATTTATTTAGTCGTTTATTTATTTATTTGTTTTACTGGGCACGACTATGTTTTGCTCAGAGTAAAGCCTGACAAAGGCAACTGTAAAAGCTCCGACCTTGTCACTTGATAGAGAGATGTCGCTGATGTCGCTGAGTGAATCACTCTGAAGTCTGAACAAGAAAAGCGAGGCCTTATCGGTGCACATTTGACTGCTATAAAACGAGAACGCTTTGATGTATCTTATCCATGGCTTTGCTCCTTTGATTTGACCCTCCCGACCACCCCTGGGTCCAAGCCAAACATTAATCAGAATTTCAAACGAGACCACTCACCCTGACATTCTCTTGCTCCTGCATATAACGAAACATTAATATCAGAGACACTCCCTTTTAATGAGTATACATTGTAACATACAGCATAATCCCGCAACACTAATTAACTTCAGAGATTCCCATTAGGGGAAAAAAAAAATCTTCATGCATAGAAATCAATAGTAATTCCAAACCTGATTCTTTTTTCAGTGCTTCTTTTTTTCCCAGGACTTTTTTATGAAGAGAATGCATGAGTAATGGGGTGCTGTCTGTGAGAGATACAGATTTATGAGCAAGCCACAGGCACGGATACATTCTCAAAGGCTCTTTCTTGGAAATGTATACAAATGTGTAATAAGGACAAAATGCTTGGAGTTAGCGTACCGTGCACGACCAGCATCAGCACCCATTCTGGTGGGTGAGTGTTTGTTCTGTTTGGAAATTTGTTGTGCAATGCACTTCTAGTTGCAAGTCATGTCGACAGCTGATTTCATGCTATGAAGTGAGGGGACTAATAGAAAGGGAAGGGCCGTTTTTTACCATTCAACTGCCCCAGCGCATCAGCCAAACTTCACTCAGGGCTTGCAACAGCCCATTCTGTCAACATAACATCTACCAGCAATCTCCTCTGTAAAAAAAACTGGCACACCAAAGAAAGCATACACACATACACAAGCACACACACACGCATGCATGCACACACGGACACACAAACACATACCCTCTCTCCCTATACCTCCTTGGACAGCTTTCCTTCGGCTCCTCTCTGATTATCTATTTTGTCCATCGCAGCATGTTTACAAGACAGCCTCCTTATTTTATTTCCTGATCTTATCCTCTGGCCTTTTCATTTCCTCTGAGCGTCTTTCATTTTGCCGGAGCCTCGATGCTGTTGCCAGGCCTTGTCAGAACACTTCACTAAAGAGCGTTTAGCCATGGAAGCCTCTCTCTCTCTCTCTCTCTCTCTCTCTCTCCCTTTCTCTCATTGTTCTTTTCTTAAACTGATAGCTGCAGTAAAGGGTCTCTCTGAGGAAATATAGAGCCTGGCTAAGAAACTTATTGAATTTGTTGTACAATTGATCCCACAGTGGAATATTGGGGGGTTGGAGGGGGTGGGGGCTCCCAAGCTGAAGGTGGGTGTTTGGCGGAGAGGGATGGAGATTTGTGAGGAAGGCAGGAGCAGTAGCAGGAAGTCTAGGGGTTAATGCAGAAGGCAAGAAGTGTGTCTGGGGATTCTGATTGAGCATAATGGCACCAAGTCTCAATTTGAAGCGATTACACCGAGCCCTGAATCCCCAACTGCCATCAAACACCCCCCTCACCACCTCCACTCTTCCTCTTCCTCTACCCACAACCCCCCCACCATGTCCTCCTCCCTCCCTCACTGCCACCAATCTAAAGCCTCGTGTAAAAAATGTCAGCAAGGGCATTCACTGAGAAAGGAGCTATAAATAGCCGCGCAGGGAGCTTAAAATTCCACATTTACCGGTTTAAAATTATTAGCGCCGTCCCGCTTTCTTTCCTCATGGCTTCGTGCTGGGAAAAGCTGCGGATGTGTGCAGTATCTGATGCCATTTCGAGAGAGTTTAGCCCCTAATTCACTTCTTGATGTAAGGGGTGAGGGGTTTGGGGGAAGGGATGCAATGTGGTCTCGAATGTGGAGGGAAATTGGCCTTTGTCATGGTAGAGTAATTACCACATGCAGGCTAAGCCCACTCTATTCTGACACACAAGGTCCTCCATTGTCCCAGCATGCCATGTGGCATGTCATTGAGAAATAGAAGCTCACTGTTAGAGTCAGCTTGACACAGAGGGTCACTCTGCCTTTGACCTTCCGTGATTCTCTGGGCCACTGTTGCACCCAAACCAATGTCAGCCAAGTTAAGTCAAAGGCAAACCACTTAGATTCAACCACACACCTAATTGTCTAACATAGACTATATGGCCAAATATTCCAGACATAAAATGGGACAAAAATGATATTCTATTAACATCATACGATTGTGCCGCGACCTCAATACTTTGAATGAACGTGCGGTTTTAATTAAAATGTAATTTGATAATGAAACAGATGTCCATCAACAGCACCCTACCAGACAAAGACATCCTTTTTGACCAGCAGCCCGAGCGCAAACACTGGAGAGAAGAGAGATTCTTTTTGGTCAATTAATAGGAAATAAAATATCAGAGCCGGGCAGAGGAACGTTTCCAGACTCATGCAGACTTAATCAATTATTTGGGTGACTGGAGATTGGAAGCCAGAGAGAGAGAAGAAGAAGAAGAAGAGGAAGCTGGAGAGAGAGAGAGGGAAAGGAAGCTTAAGAGAGAGAGATAGAGAAATGAAGTCAGATGTGAGGACTGCTCTTTCTCTAACTCTCTGCACAGGTTTAGAGGTGGACCAGGCAGGAAATTGAGTCTTGATGCAGCTCCTAACACAAACACACATACATATACACACACACACACATACACACACACAAACAAGATAGTTTTTCTTCCTGGCAGGCCTACAAAGGAGATGGGGGGGTGGCTCCAAGCCCCCTGGTCACCAGTGCTGAGGAAGCTGCTGGGGTGGACTGATTGGGAGGACTGAGGCTGTGCACTCCCCCGTTGTGTTATCCTGGAGATTTCTCCATCTCTGCCAGCTTTGAAGTACCCTCAGCACCCTGCAGGAGCAGGGGTCAGCCCAGGCTGAAATCATTTTCTGAGATGGTGGCTGTCACTCGCATATACGCACAATGCGCACACTCACACATACACACACACATGCACAGTCTCTTTCTCTCTCTCTCTCTCTGTCTCTCCCTTAAACACACACACAGACACAAACATGTATAAGAGCATATGTATAGCATGTATAAGAGATATAGAGAGAAAGATCGAGAGACACAGATTGAGAGAAAGAAACACATACAAAAGACATACAGAACACATACTCACATCAACAGATCGAACACCACCCTACCCACTACCACGCCCATCCCCCCTTACACACACACACACACACACACACACACACACACGCGCACACCGGCAGTGATTTAATCAACACCACCCCAGGGCGTCATTTGGAGGCCAGTGTGAGTGATAGAGTGAAGCGGACGGTCCCTTGTTCATCTCTCATCACTTTTTCATGGCCAACCTTTCACACGTCCACCTCCCCCCTCGACGCACCCTTAAACTCAGCCACAGCGCAAACAAGAGCTCTGTCCGACCAGCCAGCCCAGGAGCAACATCCAGTTTGTCTTCACACCAGACATTCTGTACACACTTCATAAAGCCAGTGTCTTACCCAAACAGATAAAGCCGAGACCTGATGTGCCATAGCACAAGGTTCAATTTTGTTCCAGCATCACTGTAATTCCCTCCGGCTTTTTTTTAAGGCACAGTATCCAACTGTGCTTTCAGATAAGACTGTAAAACAATCGTTATTTTTTTTAGAGTTATCAGAACAAAATGTGCTACATTTGCAAAAAAAAAAAGTTTTTTTTTTAAAAAGTCCAATGAGATAAAATAACAGATGTTTTTTAGACACACAGTGATCCAGAATGTTCACTTAGGGTCACAGAGATTGATGATGCAGAGATTCTTATCACTAGTCTCATACATTATATAATGTATTAGTATTATGATATAATGTTTTTCTTTTTTGGTGACATCTTCATCGTGACATTTTCCCATAAACCACAACATCTTAGCACTTGAGAAGTTTGATCGCTAACTGATTGAACTGCTGCCAAAGGTATTCCGCAGAGTTGTTTGTGACACAGTCTTTACAGCGCGCGGCTGTGAGTGATGTTGCTGCGGCTAGCTCTGTGGCTCTCGGCACTTTCGCGCTGACAGTGGTGGCGGCTCCTCGGAGATGACCGTGCGGTGTGTCATTGACCGGAGACGGTCAGGACGACGCGTGATCCACGACAGGAATCACATAATACTTTATGACGCGGCCGTTTACTTGTCACGGGGCTATGTAAAAGAAGAAGCAAGGGCTGTCCGACTTACTCAGGCAGGTTGACAACAAGACCAAAAGCATGCTACGACGCCGTAGATCACTCTGGGGGGTAAAAGGATTACTCCAAGTACTGAATGGAAAGTATGGTCCATTTTCTAGAGGGATGCACCAGTTTTAATACTACCCTTAGCTGTGGGTCTAATGGCATAGCACAAGGTTAGTAGAGAGGGTATTAAATGATTCTTCTTGCCCCAGGACAATGTCATTGGAGCTTGACCACCCCACCCCCAACAAAACTGCTAAAGCAAACATGCATTAGTCCACATCTACAGTACACGCTGCTGGGTGTTTGTGCTTCCCTCAAACACTTTCCAGTCAGCAGTCTGGGCTGGGGAAAAGAGTTGGCAACAGGAGCATGCGCTAGTCGGGAAACAAACAACAGAAAAAGCTAGCTTAGCATCTGCAGTTCATCGGAGTGCTTGGTAAATGTGGTGGTGCATGGCAGAGGTCGATGAGGAGGAGAAGGGCGGCCTTTTAAAATCAGCCAAACTGGTGGTCTATTTGGGCTTGAAATGAGCCAGGTGAAAACATGCTATTCAAACACCACAGGGGTGAGCTGAGGTGAGTCGGAGAGGGAGGGATGGGCAGAGCTAGGAGTCCAACCCAGTGGTGAACTAAAAGCCATCTTCACAGCTAAGCGAGTGTGACGGCCTGAAAGAAAGACAACGGAGAGAAGAGCCTTGGAGCGTCACATGTTTTCTCTGTCCATCTCTCTCTTTCTCTCTCTCTTTCTCGCTCGCTCATTCTCTTCTTTTTATTGTCTCGCATTCATATTGTTTTGCGTGCTGCTCAGCCAACACAAGAGCCTTGCAGAGACTTTCAGAAGGACGGCCATTCTTCAAGGCCACAGGCTCTCCTGTGCCACAGACATATCTACAGCACCTCCTGCTGTCTGGAAAAGGTAACTGCACCCACTTCCCCACAGCTCTTCTAAAATGTCTCCTGTTTCACCTTGCCCGATGCGTTTATTTTTATCTCACCACAGATCAGGGGCTGAGGGATTTATTATTATATCAAATCAATATGTAATTCCAGCCCAAGCATTTTCCCTTTTTTGTACCTGGATTTGCTTGAATGTTAATCTCTCTCTCTCTTTTTCTTTCATTCTTTTTTTTTTTTTTTGGTCCAGTGCAAGATAAATGAGCTGTCTGCAGGTCACTCCCACTGCCTCTGTGCAATGACAAAACCCGGAGGAGGAGGGAAAGAAGATCTGTGTCATCCACGTCCCTGATTAAAACAGCTTTGTGCCATGTAGACACTAAGAGAGTGTTTTTGTCTACTTAGGCACTCAGTGCAGTAGGAGGCAAGACAATTGTTGTGTTACTCGCTTCATAATTAAATTAGAAAAAAAAACAGGAGGGAAAAAAGTTACTCCCACAAAGTTTACTCATAAATAACCCACTGTGGCAGAGCACTGCATGTCAAGTGTTGTGGGTTTGTGCAGGAGGGAGTTAGATGCTGATGGTGTCATGTTAGCCATGATTACGTTATTTATGCATCCATCTTTCCAAAAACATAAGGAGCAGACACTAATCCCCACACAGACTTGTTTATTTGCTGGAGTGTTTGTTTGTATAATTGTTTGTTTGAGTGTTTGTTTGTTTGTTTCAGGACTCCATTCAGGGACTTAGATGAAGCTGTCTCAGGCAGAATTGCCACCGCAAACTCCAAGTACTTTGTGTGTGTGTGTGTGTGTGTGTGTGTGTGTGTGTGTGTGTGTGTGTGTTTGTGTGTGTGTGTCTTCATGTTTTGAGTGTGCGGACACCTTTAGATAGTGCCCATGTGTTAACCAACTCTGTGTAGGAGGAGGCCTACTTATGACTCAGTGTGTCTGTTGACTATGGAAATCACACATTTTTTCCAAGTCCCTCTCTAACAACTAGCATTTGTAAAAAATAGTCTTGATGGCATCATCGTTTTGCAGTAACCAAACACATTCACTCCATGGATTTACATGCTGAATAGAGTTATGCAAAAATATTTAAAAAGCATATATATGAGGCCTACTTATATTTAGGTACTTACTGTATGCATGGATGGAGAGAATCATGGGAACAGGAGTAGGATAAGCAAGACCAAATCACCGGCTTCATTTCTACAGCGCTCCACACATACCGTATCTACAGACTACATATTGTAAATCTAAGACTAAAAGCAGTCCATGTGATCCTGCGATCCTGCCATTTGCCAACTCAACTTGTATGCTCCCTCATCGGTACAAAACTCAATGCAAGGCTCTCTGTGATAGCCCTCATCTGCTTATGTCATTGAGAGCAAACTCTATTCAAATCTCGACCTCAATACCTAACGAAAGGAGGTTGTTTCACAAACATAACCCTGGAATGTGATATTGAATTCTTGTCTTTTTGCCTGGCTTTGTGCTTGTGTATCCTTGGTATTTGAAAGAAAAACATTTTTCTCCATGCTATTTCGCTTGCGAGGGCTTTTTGTTCCCTCTCTCAGTGCCTCCAAGAAATAGCACTTTCCATGTGCAAGGTAATCAATACACGTTGGTCCATTATGAATCTTGTCATACAATATTGTCTGTTTTGTGCTGAGTGTGTGATGTTTGATCAGACCCCTGGCGAGGAGTAATGGGGAAAATAATCCATCATTCTGTCATTACAACACAAACATGCGCGCACACACACACACACACACACACCTCAGATGCATAAGTTATACGTTATACCCACTCACCAGAAACACATATGTACATAAACAAAGCGCAGATATAGATAAGAATACTTGTTCTTTACCTCACTAACACACACACACACACACACACACACACAGAGTGGTTCATAGACTGTATGAGCACAGTGATGCATACACACACACACATACACACACACACACACACAGCAAGAGGACCAGTTGGCGCTGGCAGTTTCTCAGCAGCCGAGTGAAGTCACCGCGCTGGAACACATTCGGGTAATCTATAAGCAATCAGTCCATAGAGGCACGCTGTCATATCCCGTATCCTCTGTGCAAATACCCCACCGTGCATTAGTTCCACCTGCAGTGACAGCGCATCTCAGGGGTCTTCGCTATGGTGGAAAAAGCTGAAGTGGTTTTTACAGCCCAAAGTGACTTATGGAGACCAGGCTTTTTATGTCTCTCACTTTGCTTTTTTTTATTTCTCCGTTGTTGCACACTTTGTTTAGTAACATGGGGATTTCTGTTTTTTTGTATAGGGTTTGGCTCAAAGGAGGGACGCCTCCTGACTGGAACCCCTCCCTTCTCAGCTTCCTGTTTACATAAATAAACAAAGAAATAAATAAATAACATGGTGAGTGTGTAATCTCATAGCTGAGAGAACCTCTTTCTTCCACAGGATTAGGAAAGGAAAGGAAGAGAACGGGAAAAGAAGGGGGGGCGCATGGAGAAACATTCTGGTGACGCTGGCTGACGTCCTCACCTGCTAATTTATGCTGTTATCATTTTGCAGCCTTTTTCCAATTACTTTAAAGCACAAAATCCCTATCAAATTTGGAGTGCAATAAATTATCATCACTTAATTAAGAGAGGTAGTAGGCAAGGGGACTGTCAGTCCATGTTTAGTTTCACACTCGGAAAAAGATTGCATGATTGAGGGTTCCTGACTAATTGGATTCTCCACTAGGCTGGTTAGAGTGTAATTTTCCAGAATAAGTGAATTGAGAGAGAATGAGTGAGTGAGTGGGTGAGTAAGTGACTGGATTAGTGTCTGTAGTGTGTAGTGAGTGACAGCATGAAAGAGTGAGTAAGTGTATGTGTGAGCATTGTACTGAGACAGTGAATCAGGCTTTGTGTATAGGGTGTCAAATATAGTACACCTTGTTTTGTGGTCGGAATGCTACTGCTCAACATGGCCACACCTTCCCATGCAATTCCGCTCGATTATCATCTCCCTACAATGCTAGTCTGGATTTGATTCTATTGAGCTGATTGTCTTCAGGGGCATATTTACCGCATCCAGTCAGCAAATCCAGGGATGAATTGTGAACACTGAGCTAGAATCCTGTCATTCAAGGCAGCCTGTCAGTCAAGGGCTGATCCAATCATTTTAAACTTCAACAGAGTCGATACCTCTAGCAAGCAATCGTTTCTCACTACCGAATGACCAGACCCTTTGTACGAAATTTTGTGTTGTACGAGAGGCTGTCTTTATAACCAGGCTACATACTGTGCAATGGCAGCCATCAGTTTATAAGGAAAATCATGTGATGCCATGTCTTTTGTTCATGAAAAATACAGGCCTCAGGATTATGTCCATGAGCTATGGGAATAATTATTTTTTTCTCCTATTCGTGCACACATTGCAGATCTGTAAAATGATCATAATGAATATTCAAGGGCTGTGAACATCTATCATGTGGACAGAGTGTCTGTTGATGATGAAGTAGAATAACTTCATTTGGTTCACAGATTTAAACTGCATTCAGTGCAGAAAAATGTAACAGTCAATTCATACATATCCAAAAAACATTTTCAATTCTCATGGACAAAATACAACACCATGGTGTTCTACAATGCTTCATAATAGATTAATGACTGCTCCAACCTAGGCTGTATTCTGTCCCCAAAATACCCCATATTCTTGATGAGAGTGAGAGAGAGCACCAGTTGAATGAGGAAACAAAATGAATGCCGGACAAAAATAACATATAGGGAACGGGGGGAGTTTGGGAGGATGTGGGGTGGGTTGGAGACACGTAAGGAAGGGACTGTGCAAGAGAGATTGGAGGAGAGAGAGAGAGAAAGAGAGAGAGAGAGAATGATATAGAGAGAACAGTGGGGAAGAAAGAAACCTTATTCCATTGAGTGATTTTGTGGCCCTGAATAGAAGAGGGGAGTGAAATTGACTCTCAAACTTGGGAGGCTGAGTGCATCTTTGGGTGCCTCTCAATTACATCTGCCCATCAGAGAGTGAAAGGAAGGCTTTTCCGCATGTGGACCAAAATCAGGGCCTCTTTATTCACATCCTGGCGACAGGGAAGAAGACGTTCATTTGTCTTCGACTTGGCTCTTCAGAAGCATTCTCGTTTTATTTCTTTTCCTTTTCTTCCACAACAAAGAATGGCCGTAGATGGAAGTGCGGGATGTCATTTTTTTTTTTTAAAGAAAGATAAATACATTTCTCTGGCTTCTGAACAAGCATGCACCAGGCTTTGCTGCTTGCAGAATTTGTTCTACTGAGTTGATGCAACTTCAAATTTAAGTCAGTGCATGGCAGGGCCACACTCCTCCAACTCCAGCAATCCCTTTTCCCCCTGAATCAATGCCCCTTTGCAACCAACCAAAGCAAATGCACAGCAAGCAACTGAGCCAGTGGCCCAAGTTCCATGTGAATCACCGCAGCAGGATGACCTAAGCACTTTAAATGCCATATGTTGAGGCCTAATGTCAAGCCAAATGTCAAATGTTTTTTTCCTTATCTCTTTTTGTAAGAAATCATGTGGTGTATAAAAGTAAATGAGACACACTGCAGACTTTAACTTTGCAGACTTTAATAATCAGACAAATTACTGATTATCAAATTGCTTCATGATTAGGATATTTTTCCTTATCTCAAAAATATAAAGGTGATGAAAGGTATGGAGAAAGGACAAGAGCTGTGGCTTGCTCGGCTAAAGTACATGGACTAAAGTGCATAGAATTAAGGGGCAGTTAGATTCCTTTTTCAGATTCTAGAGGAGGGAAGGGAATCAGAAAGTAAAATTGATACAAATACGTAATGTAATACATAATATTATTGGTTAAAGGTTGTAAAATGTCTGTATAGACAAAGCATTAGCACATATCCCCTTTTTGATTACCACCTGTTTCATGTTTAGATGCAGACTGACAAGATGAAGATGCAAATAGAGAAGTCATTGCAACACATGGATAGACAACCTTTTGGACACAGACCATGACCTCTAAGCATTAACTTCTGTGAACAAACAAGCTAATTTTGCAGATCAGAATATCATGTTTATGGACACTGTGCCACCGAGACTTGTCTGGGTTTTGCTTGCTCCATCTGGACTAGCAATCAGACAACACAGTCTGTCCAGGCTGCACGGAACAAACAATATCTTGGCTTTAGTATTCTTTTGTGGAGGTGTGGAAAGCTTGGGTGAGTAGCACAAAAAGGCTAGAGTGTGTGTGTGTGCATGGAAAAATGCTTCGGTGGCAGCTTGTTACTTTCAGAAAATTAGGATAATGAGAAATTTCTACACAAGGAGCACAAACTTATACACATCTACACACAGTCACAGATATATACAGACACATACAGTGCCCACACATACACACACACACACAGAAAGAAAGAAAGAAAAGAAATACATTAAAAAGAGAACAGCTGTGGGGAAATGCTAACAACCTTGCCAGCTGCTGTCCCTGCCCAATGAAAGAAAGGCTTGTAGTTATTCTTTTCCCTGTCTTTTGTCACCTGGAGGGCACGTGGTGTTTTTTTTCTGCAGGGTTTTATCTTCTGGCGGCAGAGTCGGCACTTCCTGTGAATTTGCGAGCAGTGCATGGAGGAAGCTGAGCTTTCACCGCCCACTAAGTTACTTTGAATCTACTGCACTGTGTGGAATAGCATTAAATGTTTTCTCCAAATATAATGGTTGGATTTTATTCTGTTTTAGGTGAATTGTTTTGTATCATTGAAGTTGGGAATAAGATATGATTACAGCAAGAGCATGCAGTAAAAGAAAAACAAAAAAAACAAGGGACAAAAACAATGTGTCTGCACTGTAATTTTGTGGACAACACAATTAGGCAAGTTTTTCTACACACTGCAGAGACTGTGTTCTGCCTCCTATCTGGAAAGAATGTGCAGATGATATCATGGAAATTATTACTCAAAAAATCATTGAATTTTGAGATGTTACAATAAGAATCCATCATCTGGTAATTGTTCTCGGACCAAAAATCTAATCTGGGAGATAAATAAATAAATATATAAATAAATCTTGAGACTTATGGGGATCTGAGAGTTGCCGCTCTCGACAGACGCCCCATCAACCCATTCATTTCCAGCAATCTCTTCTGTAATTCCACAGCCACAGGGCTTCCATTATCTGCATTAATTGGCTCCAGGGCGGTAGGAGATCAATCGCAGACAAGCAGCACTTAATCAGCGGTCACTTTATCGCTTGGCAGGACAAGGGAAAGGCTGTCCATTCACACTGCAGGCATATGATGGGCATGGAACGTGAGGGAACTTGAACACCTGCTCCAGGGGGAATAAGAGGAGATGGGCACATTAGACAGGAACAACCCATTCATGAGAAATAAGAGAATTAATGATATGAGCCATGGGGCTGTGTCTGAAAACATCCCAAAACATCCTTTTTGTTCTGTCTGTTTCAGATTCAGGTTTAGATTTCATTTTAGAAATTGACTGCCTGGTTTAAACAGTAAATGAGAAACATTCTGATTGTTCTCGAGGTTGGAGAATCACATTTTAAAACAAAAAAAGAAATTCAATGTGTGCATATCTATCTACACATTTACACAAGACTGAAACTGACAACTAGATGAATAGGCCTACTGCAAAGACTGATAGCCACACGCCTTGAGGCCACTAAGAAAGTGTCTGCTCCTGTGGGTTGATAAGATATTTGACTTCTCTTCCCACAATACCAGCGTGTTCCAAGAGCATGAGTGGCTGGTGGTCTTGCTTTCAGTGGAAAACGACCCAAGCTACATGACGTGCATAAGAAATGTGTGAGAGAAGAGGCACTGTTTACTTACCAGAGAGACCATTATCCCACGACTGGCCTGACGGTGGATCAATTTACCACAGTGTAGTTGGCTAAATGAAATCTTGCGATACATTTCATGATATAGAGCTAGTTGACAATGAAATCTTAACTTGCCAAGCCATCTTTATATCATATAATTGCACTGAAGGTGAGAGATAGCGAGTGCGGGATTCTTAGGGATAACTAATTGGTTGTGCCAGAATCTTGTGATCACTATCTTCTGTACATGAGATAAAGCCGACATCTCAAGGTGCTTTGAACAAGCACGCTGTACCTCTCGCTTCGACCCTAGAACAGAAGGATGCAGTAGAGGCCACCTTTCCTACATGCAGTCTCTGATCAGTGTGTTTTAAATGGCATCAGATGAGCAGCCACAAAGGAAACAGATATAAAAATATTTTATGTATAAAAAAACATTAAATAAATATAAATATAAATATCTAAAAATTATAATAAAATATTTTTCCTTTTCATTATTCCTAATATCTTATGCGGACAGAGGAGTGAACACTAAACATGCAGTCTCTTAACTGTCTCATATTAAGATGTGCCCTGATAATCGGCGGGGGGAAATGTGTAATTAAATCCGCCATGCTTTTTCTGTTTATATGTTCCATTAAGATGAGGTTTAAGGGAAGGCATGGCTGATTGTGTAGTGTAATTGTGTCTTCTCTCCAGTAGAGGGCAGCCAGTGATTTATGCATTTATTTCACTTCTGCTTCATCAGGTAATGAATGACCAAGACAAACTTGAAACCTTGCTAACAAATTGGGCAATCACCAAGCCACTATCCAGAACTGGAGGAAAGAAACTGTACCTTGTAGATGTTAAGTCGGCATAGCCATGAGATGTACACTATAAGAAATAACATTGTGTAAAGCAGACTGTGTACATGGAAATGTATATATATGTATATATATAATATGCTGAATGCAAATGTGTAGAATACAATGCAACAACACAGTGCACAAAATTAGACATTAACAAAGAATCCACTATGATCATGTTTATAAACCAATGAAAACACAAATACAGTAAAAAATAAACACGATTTTGGTTCACAGGAAAATGGACAGACATTTTGAGGGTCTGTTGCTTTAACCTGAGAAAAAGGCACAGCTGTGAGTTCAAGAATGGCAAAAGCAGCAGAACTGTCATATAAGCAGTAATATTTATGTAGGATTGAAGCTGAAGAAAAATATTTTATGAAATAATGTCATGAAAGCATCTGTTCAGACCTACCTAACTTGATGTATGTGCAGATTTGTAAACTGTGGGAACAAACCAACACTCGGTGCTCTAGGCTACACTAATGCAATCTGACACCTATAGAGCTTCAGCAAAATTCAATTACTTCACCTAAAAGATACAAGGCATGGAGGAAACGGCACGTGAAATCTTTCTAAAATGCATACCTGACATAACACAAGAAATAAGATTTTAAACAGACAGGTTGCTCATATTAGATGTCGAATCCGACTTTTTTTCCCATTTAATGTATATGCCTGTTAACAAGCATTTAACAAGCACTCAGTCATACCTGGAGGCTCTGAATGGAGATGAGCTGACCCAAGGAGAGAGAGCACACTTACAGAGTGTGCAGAATACCACTGACTGCATACTAATCATTTTTTTTCTTTCATGGTATATCTTCAAAATGCTTGCTGTCATGCTTTCTAAAATTATGCTGCATTTTGTTGATTTGATCCCTAACTCAAGGAGGAACATGAGAACATGTAAAGCTTTTAGAAGGTAACTGAAGCTTGCTCTTTAATGCCATGTTAATTAAACCCACTCAATGTTTGTCTGTTTATCTTAAACAAAGCATCCTCTGGTAATGCTAGCTTACTACTGGCCTTTACTACTTTCCACACACACCTAGACTTTCAGTGGCACAGAGGTCTAAAAAATCCCACTCACCCCAGGTTATGTTGTAGCTAAGGTTAAGCTTGCTTGTGCTGTTGTTGCAGTTGAGGGGTTCTATTTTTAAAGGGATGTCGGGATGGGGGTGTGGAGAGTTCTCCCTGAATGCCCCTGTTGTCCTCTGTTGTTTCCCAGAGTGCCCTTTGATCACCGTAGCGACACCACACTTGCTTGAGAGCCCAGTGTTTTCTTTGTCGAGACATCCCAGCAACGGACAGGTCAGCCGGACTGGAATGTTAAAGAAAGTCATGAAATCGGGACAAGTGGTCATATTCCAATTAAACCAGTGGTGTAATATAACATGGTGTGGTGGGAGTGAGTAGAGAGAGAGAAAGAAAGAATGAAGAGATAAAGAAGTGCAGTGATTAGAGTTATAATACCACTAATAGCAGTAGCCTATGACATACTGCAGTAATGATATCAGTTGTTACTGATGCTGTAGTATATGTATATAGATGTATATACATATATATATATATATATATATTTTTTTTTTTTTTTTTTTTTTTTTTTTTTTTTATTGTTATTATTATTTATTTATTTTTTTTTTACAATAGAGTTATGATTAGTTTGCCAGTAGCTTACCTTTGCTGAGGTAAAGGAACAAGTCTTTGACCTTTAACCAGGTTTTGCATAACCAGGAATTGTATACAAAAGTTCAAAACATCAAAATGCCTGCAAGCATGCAAACAAGTTATTGCCACCTTGATGAAATATAGCTGAAAAATTGTTGGCCACTAGATGGCAGTGAAAATTAAATGGCCATAGAATTCCTGCATCTGCAACAGTTTTTTTTTTTTTTTTTGTAATAGACTTTCTTTCATGTAAACATAACGGTCTGGCATATCATTTGTTTTAAAATTATGACAGAGAGAAAATGGGCCGCAAACCCAAGTTTTTTTTTTTTAGTCTCTGTGTGATAGATAATAAAGCCTCTTTAATCTTGAAGATGTGTGTTGATAATTCGACAATTAGATTATTAACTAAAGGCTGAGTGATGAAATTAGTCACAATATTTCGTTATCAGACCATGCCATCTTTCTTGTATATAAACTAAAGCAGATGTTTCTGAAGAATGTGTGTGTGTGTGTGGTGTGCGCGCACACACGCTTTGCATTGTTGTCCTTCATTGTTCGAAACCTCTAACTTGACCTTTGGCCTATTTATATAGGTTGGAGACGAGTTTTTCTCACATATAAGGATTAAGTGTGAGACAAGTGTGGCATTTTGATTGGTTGTGTTTTAAAAAGGAAATGAAGTTACTTCCTGTTAGATTTCTGTGTTTCACGTAGAAAAGTAAAAACTGAGTCAAAGACAGGTCTCTGTAGTGGTGCAACACACAAGTCTCAGTAATTGTGTAACACATAAAGACTTGGTGAGTAAGCAGTTGAAAAAAGTCTATAAATTGGCCTTTGATAGTCTTGCATTTTGATTCAAAGTAGACCTTGGTAGGTAGCAGGACTGATTAAACATCCTTTAACTTAAAGGCAAGCATTTTTACTCTACAACGCAAGTAGGGCAGCATGGGGCTTAATGGCTTAACAGGGCTAATAAAGATGCTTAATTTGCTCCTATGATGGGCTCAATAAAGCAAAGCAGGCCACCTCATCAACAGCACACACAGCTGATTAGCTCACCTGTTAATTCAATTACAGTTTTCCTTGGCTGCCTCCAAGCACCCACTGATGGATCTCATAGTGCACAGCATGTGTATGGCACCAGTGCATCAGAGTAGGATTAACCCCACTTCCCTTGTTTTTGTATGATGTGTGTCTGTATGTGGAACGTCATTGATGGATTTTTCTTTGAATATTGATACCACAGTTTTTGTTCATTTAGGATTTTTTTTTTTTGTTAAAGGCCATTAAAACAGGTCAAATGAGACGATAAATGAGACGATTGACAGAAGCAGGCTAATCGCACCAAATAGAAAAATAGAAACAAATAGAAAAAAACTCGTGATAGTGTACCATAAATTAAAGAAAACATTTCTTGGTGACAGCACACCATAAATGGAGGAAAAAACACTGTATAACGAACTCACTGCATTTACCCAGCTCTCCTCTGTGCAAATGTGTTGATCAAATCCAGAAAATCCAGTTGATGCATGGAGGCATTCTCAATTGACAGTATGACAAGTCCAGAGAGACAGCACTGTTCTCCTTAAGTAAGTGCCTGTTTAGTCCCTGTTTTGTGTAATATGCATGTTCACAACCCCACAATCCCTCAGTCACAATGTAAAACAAAATACTCCAAAATACATCATTGTTTGCTACGCTGATTGTTAAACTATAATAAACTACAATATGTTATAAAACATTATTTTTTTGTGTATTTCCAGCCTGTATAGTGGCCTATTTAGTTATATGTTTCAAGGGCCCACCATGGAGTCTGGGAGTGAGACTGATTAGTTTTAATGATCTGATTATACTAGTGTATGTGATGTGATGTGATATGAGGTGGGAAACCAGAATAATTTACTCTATATATTGACATAGCACCACAAATGGTAGAAAGCTGGAGCAAGATACCTCATGGTAATATATTTTGTGGAACCCATAGACATGAGCCACTATCTTGCACGGCCTCTTTACCATCTTTGATGGTACGACATGAGGAAGAACCCGGTGAATTTCATTGTCTCAATAATTGCTGGCCCCTTGATTGCCATGGGCCCGTAAGCAGCAGCAGCAGTGTCTGCATACTGATTGCAATGCCACTCCTCTACACAACAGAAATCAAACCAGCAAAACAGTATACATGTCTTGCATAAGCACACACATTTTATCTTACATATCAACATGCACACACCAGAATGCATATGCATGCTTTGAACAATTTACTGGGACACATTTTTGTTCTCGTTTGAATGCTTCTGTTAACCCTGACATCTAAACCTCTTCAGAGCTAAATCGTGCACCGCAACATTTACATTTTTTGAGTGCCTGCATATTTTGGGGTGATTTTGCAAGATGATTGTAATGTTTTGTAACACATCTAACTGCACTGTGCTCTATTCCCACACTTAATGAGATGATGAGCTCACTCTGCGGGGACCCTGCCAGCAGCTTAGGTCGTGTAAAAAAGCCATGGATGAGCACGGCCTACCTACAATGTGGCACTAAAGTGGATTAGAAGTAAGAGGTAGAAATTGAGGATCAGTTGAAGAAGGGAGAGAAGGAGGATGAGGAACCAGAAAAAGGAGGAGGAGGACAAGAACAAGGACCAAGTAAATACATGGTGTCCAGCACAAAAATAATAACTGGAAAGAATGAGAGATCTAGACAATTTTTTCTAGATATAGTCAATTGCTTCACAGTAAAATCAACTATTAGGCCAGAGACAAAACCATCCAAAAAGTCCTTAACATTTTTCACAACAGTTTCTCACATTTTCTGTATGTAAATTGCAAATTTGGAAAACACCAACTCAAAACAATGTTTCTTACATCAGAGACTTCTTTGAATTATTTCATTCATTGAATTACATAATTAACAGAAGAAGGCGGAGGGGGCGAACAAAAAGAAGATGAAGAAGAAGACTAGTAGCCAGGCTAGCGCCACCTAGTACCTCTGCTCAATATTACATTTCCCTTCAAAACTAATCAGGGTACTCTCCAAAGTCTTTGGTTGTTCAGCGCTATATTTTTAATCACCCTGGTAACCAAACTAGCTAACGTGCTATGAGTCTAGTGGGGAAATGTGTTCACCAAGTTTCACAGCGCCCCGCGTTTCAGTGTTGCCGGTGCCGGCTCTCAGTGGGTGTTGCCACATCACACATGGATGGTTGAGGGCTCGTTGGATATGGCTTCTTGAGACCTATACCATTATTCCTTTAATTTGACTGGCTAAGCCGCTATGGTCTTCGAGTTATTCTGCAAATACTGTGTATGACCCATCTTGTGAGGGGCCAACAAAGGGGCATAGCGAAGGGATTTTTGCGTCTATGTGTGTGTGTCACTGGCATATCAGATATCGGGAGACCATTATGCAGATTTTTAAGAATTGTTTTGAATAGTTAAACAGCACCTGTAATCTGTTCAGATATTCTCAGCAGATGTTTCAGCACTGTAGGCACGGACAGCTCCTTTTAAAAAAAATTTGTTTGCCAGTCACTATGCTAGCATCGAATGCATAGATCAAAGGTTTCAAAGTCCAAAGGTTTCAAATATGTTCTTGAAAGTTATGTCATAAACACAAACGCGGCTTGGATTAGACACTTCCTTCAGTGAATGAAAAATCCTCCATCATTCACACACTCACATTTAAAAATGCAAAACACATCAGATTAGACATAAGACAACCTAACCTCTGCTATTATTTCACATGTCTGCATGCATTAGTTACAGCAGGTTTCTTGTCATAATATGACTGTAATGATAATACTTTTCATTAGACAGCTGTGGTGGGCCAGGACTAATTCAATAATTTCAACAAAGATCTGACTTGCTCCACAATTTCTGATGCTTATATTGAAGATTTTGAGAATGGTGATAGCAAGTTAATGGCCATGACCACATGTCCACGAAACCTTTCTGCAAAAAATGCAAAGATATTGAAGAGTGAATGTTTTTTTTTTAATGTTTAACATATGGTTTATGTTTACATTTCTTGAGACCAAGAAGGTTTTTTAAGTGTTGGATTGAGAGCTATATACAACATTTCCTTGGCGCAACTTGTGTATCCAAAATGGCATTAATTTACCTAAGCATTGTTAATAAGCTGTCGAGTGATACATACAGAACAGCTGCTGATAACAACAAACACCATACAGGCTTCAAAGGCAATAAAAGTATTTTATGGTTATTGAGTCAGGTTGTTATTTTATATTCAGTGTATTTAAATCAAGATCTGATATATTTGGTTAAACAAATGGCTGAGGTTTGATCCAGTTAAGATGTGTCAGCTGAGATGCTATCTGAAATGCCAGTGCCAGTCGTGAGGTGGATGACAGGGTTATCAGATCTAAATAACAACAACCCTACCTACTAATAATAGTTCGTTGGTTGTGTTTGTTTATGGCTTGGTCCATGCTACAATTTGTTTCTTTCTCTTTATGACATTTTTCAGTGCAAACACAAACAACAATAAGAAGCAGCTACTAATTAAAACTATAATAATTATGTACACCTTTAAATATGTACAGGGGTTCAGCAAATAGATTTTCATAATTGTGACTCAAACTCATAGACTATACTTTGATATTTGACAAGTTCTGTTTGTGTAAGGTAAATAACAATGGCTATTTCACAGTTAGATTATTTTATCTCTTCACAGAGGAGGAATTTTAAATTAAAATGATTTAAGAGTGAATATTTATTTGAACAACATTTTTTTCAGATGTTCTTGATTAACAGGAAACATTTGTCAGGGTAGGTCTATGCTTATTCGTTACTTCACACAATCAACATAGAATAATGGTTGAGCACATCACATTAATTAACTTTGACACTGGTTCACAATTTTCACAAAGTTCACAATTTTTTTTTTTTTTTTTACATTATCCTAATCTCATTTTAGACACAACCAAGACACAAGATCATGGCCAGACCCTGGCTCATGGAAAAACCAAGGTCAAGTGAGTACAATTCCACCACAAGGTCACAGTTTTCCGTTATGCAAACCTTTGAGCACTGAGCAGTCTTCTTGTCTTCTTTAGAGAGTTTGTTGTTAGAAATCTTGAAAATTAAAAAAAATAAGTATTTAGTGGTGCTGTCTTATACTGGTTACTGTCATTGGGAGTAGTGAACCACAGCTCAGCAAGATTTCTATTCACTTATCAATATATTGATAAGTTTAGTCTGCAGAGCTTCATGGAATGTAATCAGAAATACGTGTCAGAGCACTGTGTGTTTGAACAACTTTGCAACAAAGTAAAATCTTACAAAAAGTATAGAATAGGCCTATATACTCTTGATCCCATGAGGGAAATGATGTCATCTTGCACATGCTTTCATGTTTTCTCTGTTCTTAGCACAACCCCACCAAGTACTAGGCAGCGTTTCTCCAATGTAGCCATAAGGTTTGAGGGGAAAAAAAACACACAACAGCTGGTGGGGTCCTCTGTGCATCACCATGCCTTGTTTTTTTTTTTTTTTCTTTCTCTGTGTCTCGTTTTCCTTGCACTCAGTCCAGTTGTCCTTGGTTGGCCTGTGCACTTCTCATGTGAGATTTTACAGATGAATAGGCTGTGGTAGGCAGAGGTGAGTTTAGCTGACCTTAGGTCATAAAGAGGGACAATTCCTTCCCTGGCTCTTTTTGGAGGAACAAAAAAACATCTCCTGGCCCCCCTTGTGGGAGGAGTCAAACTGCTGCCATTTTAGACAGACAGAGGAAAAGGAGAGAAACTCAGGGCGAGGGAGTGCATGTGTGGTAGAGTTGCTTTGTTGATTATTAGTAGAGGTTTGTCATTTATCTGGAATGGCATAGGCTACTGTACAGGACTGGTTACTTTTACATACCTTGGAGGAGGACCATAAGAACAAAGTAGCTTCTATTTTAACTTTGCTTTTTAATGGAGTCTTTTAAGTGGATGTGAAAACACTGCTGTTTCCATACTAAATTCTGCTAATCCAAAAAGTAGGCTATTTGAGTCAGTTGTCATTGTAGATGATATTCTTGTCAAATCTGAGTGTTCTCTTTCCTCTTCTGCAATCCAAAATGGAAGCATTTCCTTTGTTCAGAGGACATAAGGCTTGGGGTGTTGACCAAGGGGCAGCCTTGAGCCGCATCTGACCTCTGTGTCTGTGTAAGGCCTAAGGTCTCTCCCCCTACTGTGACAACCCTGGCCCCCTCTCTATTGGATAGTGGGGGTTGGGGGTTACAACTGAGTGATCAAGCACAGACAAAACCAAAAGCATCACTGAGAGAAAAACCCCAACAGTTGCTTGTGGGACAAAAAAGGAGGGTAACACAAGAAAGAGAAATGTTTGATACTTTGAATTGAGTGAGATGTGATCTTAGCTAAATTTAGCTAAGATATTTGGAGGTAAATAACAATGGAAAGAATAACAATACATTTTAAAAGAGAAAGCAAAAGAAAAGTAAACTCTTTGTGTGATGAGTAAAAAGAGCCTTGGTTGCATGCAGTTTTCAGCACTTTCGGAATATATACAATTAGATACAAAGTACTATTAGTTCCTAGTTCCTAACAAGACACATGCTGTAAAGACAATAGTCCTAAATCAGCTGATAAAATAATGAACAGTGAAAAACAGTAAAACTTTTATTTTGTTAAGAAGTATAAATAGCACAGATCTAGAACTTTAGATTACATTGCCTAAATATTCATGTTCTAACTTGCCAAACGAAATAGCCAAGAATATGAAAAAAATATCCCTCCAAAAATGATCTATACTGGAAAAAAAGCCTATTGGAGAAAAAAAAGTAGGCCTAAATAAATGTTTATTCATTTTTTTTCAAATAATAAACAAAACATATGCTTTTGTAATTTTTAAAAATGTTTTTATTTTTATTATTTGACTTAAAAAAATATTTCGTGTGTAAAGGGAAAAACAAACTTATGAACAAGAGCTCTAATGAAGACATCGGGACTCGCTGTGTTGAACTATTTTCCCCTTTCCTCCAACTCTTTTTTAGGATTGGTGGAGGGTAAAGATCGGAAGTAGTTTATTTATGCTAATGAAGGAGTTGGGGGTTGTAGATATTTACGTTCAACGGGAGCCGCCCTTCATTCACCCACATGGTTATAGGCAGGTTGTATTCGCGCCACTTTTCGCAATTTACTATGATTTATAAAGTCCAGTCGGGGCGCATTTAGCTTTCGTTTGGATTTGCGCCATGCACTCTACTTCATCATAATCGCAAATTAAAAGTTTACGGTGTACTTTTCGCACATTTCCCTGTAACGGTGACTGTAAACGGTAAGTGTGTGCAAGTGAGTGAAGATGGTGGATTTCACTGGTGAGTGTCTTACTGTGCGTTATTGACAAGGAACCTGTTGTTAATTTTTTTCACTGCAGTGGACTTCTCTTTGAGTCATCTTTTTCTTCCCACGCTACCTTGGATTACCAGGAGTTTGGATATTTGCTGCAAGCCTTTCGGGAATTATTTGATCGGCGATAAAAACAATGTAGTATGAGGCGCATGGTATTCCTCTCCTCCTCCATAGTTGTAAGAATGAGGGAGATTTGAAAAGCGTGCTGCTGTTGGGTTCGCTGCAGTGCCCCCATGAACTTAGTTTATGTGGCGGGTGCCCGTGACTTTTGATATAGTTTGCGCATTTATTCTGTTTTGGCTACGATGGAAGGCTCTTTTTGTGTCGTAATCGAAATGTTTTCTTGAGATATTTTATGTGCAGTGGCGTGTGAGTTAAAGTGCCTCTAGAACAAAGCAGTAGCACATGGGGCAGCTGTAGGCCGCGCGCTCTCTGGTTAGCCACATAGCTTGCTAGCATATGATAAAGTACCAGGTTTATACTGCTTATAACATTTTTGGGGGATTATTGCTCCTCTCCTAAAAAGACCGAGCAACACGTAATACACCATTTCATCTTGATTTCACTGAAATTTGACTGCATGATTTTTAAATCGCACTGACCACCGGTTAGCAAGCTAGTTGAACCTAGTTAGCCATCGAGAGCTAGCTAGTTAGCCTGCTTTTGATGGGGCTGGAGGAATTAACGTTATGCCATGTTGACTGTCGTTAGATGCCCAGCTAGCTATCTAGTCTTATTTGCGGCGCACGGGTATTTTGTTGATCACAAAATGAATACTGAATCATTGAGTATGTTGGGAGTATCGTATTTTGTATTACATCGGAGTTTATTTAGTTTCCTGAAGTTGGCATGCTTCAAAAGATTTGCTAGGTTAGCCAGCTAGCTTACACCAAGTCAACCAGTGCTGGCCACTGCTAAGTAAGGCGCGAGCCGTTTCTCAAGACACGAGTGGTCGTCTTACGTTCGCCTCTGTGTTAACGCTATGTAATGCTTCCAACCGAGTTTTCGCATTGTCTACCCCACAGATGCTTAATTCAAATCGACGAAGAACGATTTAAGGATGGTTTAATGCAAAATAATTTAGGCTTGCGGACTCGGCGGCGCCATGTTAGTGCAGACCGTGGGGGAGGGGTGAGCACTGATGCTTTCCAATACGCACGCGTGGGATTCGCCGACAACGCGGGTCGCAAGCTGCGCAATTCATTCATGTTTTCGTCTTACTTGAGCAGAATTGTTAAAAGTGCAGGTCTTTATTGGGTTTGATGGCGAGCTGTTGCAACTTTGTTACATGTGTTGCTGGATACGAATACTCACTTGGTAATTTTGCGATGCGAAATTAATACATTGTGTGTTTAGGCATGTGTCGTACCATGACATTATTAAACAATTTTTGGAAACCCAAAATGCAGCACAAATCCAGCACAAATGTCAAGTAATTACCCAGTGGAAGTTTTGTAACATTTCCATGTTCATCATTTAAAAACTGTCCCTTGTTCTCCTTTTCTAGAACTTTCCTGGTGTCCTCGTCGATCAGTTCGTCCTTTGCGTACAAGTTTGCCGTTTTCACCCTTGGATGAAGACCTTTGCAGAAGTCTGTTTTTGTAGTCACAGTATTGCCAAAGTGCTTACAGTGCAGGTAGTACTATGGAATATCTACTGCAGTGGAGGCACTTCTAGCAATACCCTGACCATGTTGAACTAATGTGTACTTTGCGGTTAACGTTTCCAACTTGGAATAACAACTTTGTGCTAAGGTGCATCTAGTGCAGATAGTGAAGTAGACTAGCACCTACTGCCCTAAGTGCTCCTTCTGGCATGAGGGCCTGTTATCTGCATCCATTGCAATGTGGAAATGTCATCTTCAGTCGATCCATGTTAATTCATGTTTTTTTTTTTGCAGTTCTCTGCTAGTTTTGCATAGTTGCACTACAAGAAAACATGAGTTGTGCAAATCTATGCAAAACTGATGGTGGCCTGCTTTGTTCACCACCTTCCCCCCAAAAAAACTTTTTTTTTTTTGTGAATTGGTGGATAGAAGTGGAACTGGTGTATCAAATTCCTGTGTGTAACACCCCCCCCCCCTTCTCTCTATCTTTGGTGTGCTTTGCAGATGTGTGTGGTGTAGAATGAGTTTCAGCAGTGCTAAAGTGCTTATAGTGCAGGTAGTTTTAAAACCCTCTACTGCAGTGTGAGCACTTAAAGTACTTCTAGCTATGGGCATCTGGATGGGAGTGCGAATGACGGACCCTCTATTCACCAGTAGTGGCTGGGCACTGCTAGTTTTGCTGGTTTGCATTCAGCTTTAACAGATAGATGCTGTGCAAATCCATGCAAAACTGACTGTGACAGCAAATTGACTCAAGTCACCTTTATTGTGTGTGTGGTCCCTTTCTGCGCAGGTTGGGATAGGTGGCAATGCTGTGCGTTGTAAAGGTATTGCACTTGTCCCGGCCTGTTGAGGACTGAGGATTATGCCCCTGATATAAAGTGTCTTTAATATCTATGTTTTCTCTGGATGGTGTCTTGAGTAATTTTGGGGAGGGGGAAAAAAAAAAATCACTACAAAATTCTCCTGCTGCAACTGGGGCATGTGGTGATGGCATTGTTATTGACGCATAGACCCATACAGTTGCCAGTGTAGTTCTTCACTTGGTAATGTTGATGGAAAAAAGATTTTCCTTCGTGTGACATTTTGCACCAGTACCGTGTATGTGACCTTTATTTGTTTACAGAAATGTGAAGCCCAAATCTTCAGCTTCTTGCGTATTAATAAAGTTAATCTAATTTTGAACCATAAAGTGTGGCGGTAACTGTTTTTTGGATGGGAGGGGAGTTCATGTGGAAATATATGCAAAAACAAGGCATGTTTGTAATGGATGCTTAAGTATATTTTCTGTGCAAGCTACTTTCTGTGCTGCTGAACTTAATTTGGACCGGTTTGCACTGATTTTTGTGTTTTGTAATGAAATGTAGTGTGGTGTGTTTTCCAATGAGGAAACTCGTTTGTAAATTGGATTTAACTACATATACATTTAGTTATTAAGCAGTAGTTTAATGCTTACCAGATGAGTGGGCATACAACAATGGTGCCTACCTGGTATGTGGTAATCATTCTCCATTACTTTGGATTTATATATATGTGTATGTAAGAAGCCTATCGATAGAGCTTGGACAGTGCATTTCTTTACAATGCACCACACTTACGGGGCAGAAATGCCGTGTTATAGTCTCGGAAATATAGCAATGTACGGCAAAAGTAGTTTTCCTTTCATAATATTTTTTTGTTGTATGAAATCTAAAGCATTCTACCAGATTAAATTAAATTTAAACCAATATTAGTGCGTAGTTACTTTTAATGCGAGTGTCCTGTTTGTCGTACATTTATTGTGTACAGTCAAATGTTCACAATGGTTTTACATGTAACAGGTGATATTCCTGTGGAGTTTTTAATTTCAGAAAGGATGATGCATTGATGTGAAAGGAATAACTTACTCTGATATAAGTGGGATGATGTAATATACTTGGAAGTCCGTCACTTGTATCCGTATTCGGCTTACTGTTCTGTTCTACCGCAGATGGTTTAGTCAAGTCCGATTAAGAGAAGGCGAAATGAGCAGTCATTCTGTCAAATCTGAAACAAAAACATTTGTACTCCCTCCGAGGTACCGTAATTAAAAAAAACACCTCGTATTTATGCCGCAATTTTTTGGAAAAAGCAAATTGCATTTAGTTAAACTAAATTCATGGGGTAGTGCCTCATTGTAACGTAAAAAGTAGTCCATACCATAGGTCCATTAAGTATTTATTGAGGTGAGTTGTTGACATCACATGTCCTGTAAAGTGAAGTTATTGTACAGTTATACAAATAAACTATTATACAGTAGTATTGTGAGCAGTTTTGAATAATATTGAAGTCCAGAATAATTAGGAATAATTTTTATAATAGTTTTTGACTCTGCTTTAAGATGTTTTTATCTTCTTAAACTGTGCGGTCATTATCAATGATTGTGCACAAAAGATGGTCCATAAAACCTCAAAAATGCAATTTCTATATTTCCCCAATAGGTGGCTCTTGGCTACGTTTTATAATCACTCCGTAATGGGTTTTGGCGAAATCCTTCGAACTTGGGTGAGAAGTCAACTACACGTGCAAGTTAATCGCAGACCTAAATGTTGCGAGTGGATTGTGTTAAGCGACGACAGAGATCCATGTGAATGTAGACACTGAATTCATTGGATCGAGCGTCCGCATGATGGCTCTGCTCACCGCAGGTACACCAGCACCAGCTAGTTCTCTTGTCAAACTACAGATGCCGCCCATTTTCCCTTGACAGCTCCCACCATTGCCAGCATGCTGCTGATCGCGACACGAACTTCTTTCAACTTGAGAGCGAAGGAAATACCTCCGGTGTGATTTCCACATCCAACATCTGAAGACTTCGTATATGATAGTGCAGCAGGATCCCAGGAAAGAGTGAACTGTTTTTTTTGTCTTTGAAACCTGGAACTAGAACTTCTCATAGGGTTTACTCCTATTAGCCTACAGCATATTTTTCCTGAAGAGAGCTGAAGAATTTGATCGTAACGGTATTTCTCTTATGATGGGAGCACATGCATTGCTGTTGTTTTGTATCTTCGCTACAGTAACCTTTTCTACTCTGGGAAGTCCCCCAAACTGCGATGAAGTACGCAAAGTTTTTCATCAGAGACAGATTGGACCGGTGAAATCCTTACCTGAGAAACCACGGACAGGTATGAACGACATTGTTGTTACATGTACCTGAATATGGCCGAGGTTACCTCGATTGCTGCGAAGTCCTAATTTTTGGAATGCCAGATTTTACGTTGTTAGCCTGCTGTCCTTCAGTTTGTACAGAGCATTTCATCCATATTCGTAGATGAGGTGGTTACATTTCCAATAACCACGGCGCTGATAAATTTGCAGGGCTTCGGCAAATTTATCTGCGAGCCAGAATGACAACTTTGCTGAATTTTAATAATCCACGCATATTCTGGAAAGAGATGTTCTTGCCTTCTCATTATGTCCTGCCGCTTTTTATGTAGTCTATGATTATGCCTGACAGCGGTTGCAGGTGTTTAGCTTCCTAGGTCTCTGACATAGTGACAATTAAAGATGGTTTGTTTCACATTTATGCGTCTGCCATAAGAGCAATTAGGCTAGAACAGCCATTAGATTACTCTCTAATACTTGAAAGGCATGACTACGTTGAAATGTCTTGTAAACCCTCCACCCGTTCTAACCCTACACTATAGGCCATTTAGGATGTCCCATGTCTGACCAGACAATGCACTTGACTTGAGAGAATAACAACAATTAGTGGCATGATAACATTTGCTCATGTTTACACAGCTGTTGCCCAACATGGGCTCATTGCTGCAGTGTTTAACTTGGGTTCTTCTCAGGCCGCAGGATTTTGCTGATGGTCTCTTTGGATGAATTCAAGTCTAGTCTGTAGCATGACCGAGGATGAAAGGCCAAACTATGGTAGCTTCGGCATATTAAGGGGGGCTGGATAAAACAAGCAAATAACCACACACACAAACACAAAAGCTTCACCAGGTCAATGTAAGTGGTGTGTGTTCAATATCCTTTAATAAATCAATAGCCTTGTCCTCAAACAAAGGTAAATATGTGTATCACTTTAGATTAGGGTACACATATTCACCATTAACTAGCAGGTTATTAACATACAAGTTAGTAACATACTAGCCATTTGTTAATCATTACAAGTCACATAATAATACCTTATTCTGTATCAGCCTATTCTGCCCATAGCAAACCATTAACTAAGAATTGTAAGAATATAAACTCCTAATTATTGCTTATTTATAGTAGGTAAGTTAGTTGCTGTATATGATTTATGATCCTAATATGCTTGGTTGGTATGGGGCTTATAAGACAGTAGTACAACAGGAACAGTTATGCTCCTTCAAAAATATTTAGAAAAGATGGTCTATTCATAGGAACAAAACCCAAAACTACAAATGCCAAATACTGTTCAAATAAGTTCTAATTACGTCTTTCTGATTGAGAATAACTGTTCCTGTTTTACTACCACCATATAAGTCCCTTACTGAGCAAAGCATATTAAGATCATAATTCACATACAACAACTAGCTTGTTTGCTATGAATAAGCAGTAATTAAGAGTTAATATTGGATTAATTCTGGTTAATGGTCTATTATGGGTAGAATAAGCTCATGCAGAATAAGGTATTAATAAGTGACTCGTAATGACTAACAAATGGCTTGTATGTTACTAATTTTCATGTTAATAAGCTGCTAGTTCATGATGAACGAGTTCATGTGTACCCTAATTTAAAGTGTTACCAAAAATGTTGTTCAGCTTTTTTCTGTTCGTTCGTTTCTGGATTATCAAGACTGTGTGTTTCGTTGTACCACATAGGGTACAGTAGTGGAACTTTAATATGGAGTCAGAGAAGTTACTAGAAAAAAAAGGCTTCAGAATGCAGAGCAACGCGCACAAGTTTGACAGTCAGATTCTCCATCATCAGGTTACATTGAGTCTGCTTTTGCTCAATATAAAGCCTCTACACAGTGAAGAATTCCTCTAGTCTAACATGCTGCTTAAAGTCAACCGCCTCTCGTTTTCTACTTGTCAGGCACAGCGACACTTGAAGTACAATGCGAGAAATGTTTTCATTTAATTTGTAATAGAGGATGGTCTAGCCTACTTGAGCATATGAGGAAATAGCCAATGGCCGAATCTCTGCTGAGGGATTTTTGTAGTCACAAACACTATAGACTGATGTGAGGAGGGCACATTGAGTTTCTCAACTTTCCTTCACCACAAATAGTCTGCAGAAGAATCAGATAATGACCATGTTAGGGAACAGTGCCACATTTAAATGCTGAAATTAAATTTCTTTTGCGAAGTACTTAATGTTTATCTAATTTGTACAAAAGTGTAGCCCTTGTACCTCTACGGTTCCTAGTCAAATAACATAATGCGATCTCTGTGAGTCTGTGCAGAGGATCCATTATGTTTATAGGGTATATGGGGAATGTTATTAGCTTTTTGTTAGTCATTACAAGGATGGAGGATGTAAGCAGGGTTATGTTTCTGGCAGAATATGCTGTGCATCTGAAATACAATTTGTATTTGCACATGGCCAAATCCTCAATTTCTCTGATTTGGGCTAAATCCAATGGATGTAGACCAGATGTATGCCAGAATAGGTCTATGCTGACCATCTTGCTGTTTGGGTTATTATTTTGTGAGTCAGCTGTCAATGAAGCTGCAGTTTCATCAGAATGTCTATCTCCAACCATCTTATCAGACTTGTGGACAGTTATTAAAGAAAGGGAAAGAAACATACGCAGATTAGAAAATAGAAAGAAAATAGCACATAACACAACATACATATTGTTCTCATGTATTAGGCTATGTAGTTTACATATACCTGTAGAGACTATGGTAGAGGTGTAGTGATAGTCATGCAAATCTGGCATACTGAAATGTTGTCTTAATGAAGTTTGCTTGTGCCTCTGTTGCTTTTGACACAGGATTTGTACCCTGCTACATCTGAGTGGTTTTTGAAATTTTTTTAACAAGGAGCATAAACCATCATCCAAGAACATCTGAGTTAATGAAAAACCTCTTTTATAGACCTTGCAGTACCAAAACATGGATCTCCTAGTAAACATAGAGATGGCCGGCATCCACCTCATGTGTCTTTTATGCAAGAGAGTGGAGGTAGGCTACATGAAGCCGCTAGCCATGAAGTACCACAGACTAGGTCAGTTATATTATACTTCATTAGACTGACACTCTCAAAGCTTTTCACAAGGATGCCTCACAAAAAAAACTGACATCTAAAATGAAAGTGTTGGTTGAGGCCAAGAAACAGAAGGCTTTCAATCTGACCTCTGTTTCTGGAGTGAAACGCTTCCAGTGTTTTAATGTTTTTACATGAATTTAGCCTCTTGAGTCAGACTTAGTTATTTCTATTGGTTAGCATTACTTGGCAGTGGTGTAAAGTCTCTCGCGAAAAAGGTTTCTTATAAACTGACAGTCACAGTCTATAGCTTGTGGTTTTAGAGACTTAAAAGAAACTGAGCACCCTTTTCAAACGGGCCCTTTCACAGTCATCCCCCCTGCCCCCCTCCCTCCACGTACTGCCATCAGGGCTCTGCTGTTCGGGTGTCTGAGGCACATGGCTCGCATGCCAGAGCAAGCCAGTCCAGGAGGAAGGCTTCACATTTCATTTGTTTTGATTTGTTCAATCTGGAATCTTTTGTGGGTAATGCCTGTCTGAAAGGTTTTTTTTTTGTTCAAGGTGTGATACTGCTGCTAATATGTATCTCACCGGAGGCTTGTGGACTTAAAAGGCTGGGTTCAGACCAGGAGAGTGTGAAACTAGGCTACCGAACAGGCTCCCAGTGAAGAGTCTCTTTTTGAGGGTTCTACTACTCTTAGACAAACTAACTCTGTAGGTGTGTAAAAACATTTGAGCAGTCCCAGTCTGTGAGGTGAATATGGGGTCAGTTTAGCAGAGGTAGCATTCATGACTTTCATGAAAACATCTCTTTGATAAACAAAAATAGAGGGGAAAAGGGGGGGACATTGAGATCTGTGTATGTGCTGTATGGGCCAAACAAGAGAAAACTAACAATGTAAGAAGCATATGCAACAAAGCTTCAGCCAAGATAGTTCTTTAAAAATTGAAGGGAGGGATAGAGAACAAATAAAAACAAAAATCCAACTGTCTGTTGATAAACAAGAACAAATCAATCTCAGCAGAGGCTTTCTATGGTGGATAAGTGAAAATACTTCTGGGAAGCTGTTTGGCAAGGGCGGGGGTGGAAAAAGGACAATCTGGGGCTCTTTCATGTCATCTTATCAACACCAGTCAGAATTCCTTTTCCACGTGCCACCTCCTGCGTATTGCCCTCAGGACGTCCAAACAGCCGCTGAGGGAAAGAAAGATAGATACGGTCTCTGTGAGTGTTGTCACAGCAAGTCCAAGGACTCTTTTTCTGGGGTTCTCTTAGGGTTTTTTGCCCTGACTACACAGTCATCACTGCTCCCTACCGTATGTGCAAGTGAGGATCAGTCTCTCAAACCACGCAATGGAAAAATAAGAGAATGTAAGCCTGTCAGTTGGTGCGGGTGATAAGGCAACTGATCATTTGAGCGATTTGCCCTAGTGTTGTTGCAGTCATCAGCTTGTTTGAGCATGCAGACAGCACTGCAGTGGAGGCTTAGTCGATGGTCTCCTCTTGCATGCCTGAATCACTTAAGTGATGGTTGTCTGCCTCTGGTTGAATCCTTTGACGTGATGAGAGGCAGAGTAAAAGTAGGAAAGTAGGTCATCGAAGAGAGATAACAGGACCACTCATAATATCCAAGAGGGGCTAAGTCATACCTGAGCTGATTTGATGCTGGCAGAGGATTGAGCAAAAGGAATACTTTATTGCGTATCTTACTGACGGTGTTTCAGAGAAACCCAAGCAAGTCAAAAATGCTCAAAGAATTTCAAAGTGACAAAAAAAGTAGTAAAAGCACCCCAAAAAGGATCAAAAGAATTGACAAGGTCTGATATGTCCTCCTATGCTTGTTTCATACGGTCTCATAGTTGCTGGATCAAGTACTCAAGGGCACAGGACTAGAAGTCTACCAGTACTATCTTCTGGCAGTTTTGAATCTTATTAAAGCTTAAGTCATGTCTGAACTCCATCTCCGCAGGTAGCGACCTTCAGGTATGCACATCTAAGAACCTCACTTGTTGCACTAAGAAAATGGAAGAGCGCTACCAGGTGGCGGCTCGCCGTGACATCCAGAACCTTCTTCAGATCTCCAGCTCGCCACTCAAGTTCCTTATTTCGCGCAGCGTGGCGGTGTTCCAAGGTGAGTGCCTCTTGTTGCCCCCCCCCAAGGCCAGAGTTTCCATGGTCATGGAAAACCTGAAAAAATAAGGAAATTTTAATGGCCCATTTTTCAGGTCTGGAAAACTCATGGAATTCAGTAAATTCATTGAAAGTTCTGGTAAAGTCATGACATTTGATTTTGTATCTTTGTAGCTATCTCTGATTTTTGAGCTTAGGACGGAGTTGGACAACATATCGTCTGTTATTGTATGTCCTTAATTTGCCACAGAATGATTGTAACCTTCAGGTCAGTAGTTTATTTATATAGCACATTTTTCGACACAAAGGCCACTCAAAGTGCTAAGACACAGACAAAAACGTTGACAAGACAAAACACAAAATAGTCAATCAATCCATGGGTAGTGAGGAAGGCTAAACGTAGACATGGTGGCGCACATGCATGTTCATTGGTCTCCAGAGAAGGGGAGGCAGAAGATGAACTGTCTGGCAGGTAACCCACTCAACTGAAGAACATCAGACTACAGCATGGTAAACATCGGTAACACACAGTCCAATGTTGCAATCTCTCAGTACAGATGAAAAGGGATGCATCGTTGATGTAGCCTAGAGACTACTCTTCACAGTCTCATGCCAGTTATGCCCAGTTCAGAGTTCATTATAGCATTCAGTTCAATCAAATCAGCTGACCTGAAGTGGTAGATCTAGCAGAGTAAACACCTGATCTCTCTGATCAGACTTGAGTGTGTAGACAGCGCAGCGCAACCATTGCCAGTAGTCTAAATCACTTTCCCAATGTATTCCTTTGGCCCAGGCAAGACATCCAACTGACGATGAAAAATTAAGACGGCAAAACTTAAAAAGTAGTAAAACATGTACGCATAGCGAATATGTTCAAAAAGACATAAGGATTGGTTTGGACAAGACATAAAATTATTGACACGACATAAATTATAAAAACATCAAATAAAAACAGGTGCCTGACGGAGCGGCTTGATTCGCCAATGTCTGTGTAACCAAGCAACCTCAATTCAAACTCTTGGGCTAACCATTCTCCTGAATGGTAGTCATGGTAGAAGAGAATCCATATTAGCACAGATTTCATCATTAAAGTAATTTTCTGAAAAAAAGCCGCACCATGTATAAACCTCAGGTCAGTGTTTTATGCAAGCAACAGAAACAAAACCATGTATTGACCTCACCTGTAGAATAACCTTACCCATGTATTAACCTCAGTTTACTAAATATTTCCTATTAAATCAGAATCAGATGATGATGATTTCATAACAAGGTAGAGTCATGAAAAGAAAAACACTGCTATGTATAGTGTGTATGTGTGTGTGTGCGTGTGCACATGTGAGAGAGAGGGAGAGTGGGATTAGAGTGAAAATGACTAGCAGAACTAGCCTCTGAACTCTGAGCTGCACTGGTGGTGTACACCCTCTATCTCTGCAGGTCTTGTGTTGAGATTAGTCTGGCCCATGGCTACAGTGCGTGTTGAGGCCCGACAGAAACTCCTCAAGGATAAGCTTGTGAATTTGGGCGTTGCTGTAATCAGATTGTCAGCGCCGGCATTTCAGTAATTAAGTTTCTCACAAAATCCAATTTTTAGTGCTGCGGGATGTGATGCAACAACGGTAAAAAGCAGACACAGATTGCACTTCAATTTAAAGATGGACTGTGAACTTAGAGTCAAACTTTTTTTGTCATTTGGTGTATGTTTAAAACATTCAGGTAAACTTTCATAATAGCCAGCACCCATGGAGGTCTACACAGTTGCCAAATTAAACCCTTTTGTTTGTGTAATGTTTTTTTAAAAGCTTTAGAGTCTCTTTCCTTGGAATGGTAACCTCCACTTGAACTGCCCATCAAAAGACAAACGTAGACAACCAGTAATCTCTAGAAAGGGTTTGTATTAGAGGGACAGCCTCAGTTTCTCAGCAACAGAAGGCGGCAGCTTGTCTTTTACCATCGTTAAAGCACAGGGGAGAGGTCGCCTCTTGTTTCTCTCTTCTGACAGCGTATAGGGACTTGGGTTACTAATGGCGATAATTCCCTGTCAGCCACTTTAGTTTGGGCACGGGCCACACGAAGCAAAGGCAGTGGGTGCTGACGTATGCTGACCTTTGTTGTCATTTGCCAAGTACATATTCCCTGCCCCCCACCCACCCTCCCGTTTCCCTGTTTCGTGTCTCCTGTAATGATTAGTTTAGAGGACCAGGAAAAGCTTGAGTGTGTGGGTGTTGTTGAGTGACTGGGATGCTTAAGATTAGAAAAGCCTTAAAAGACTTCAGACAGAGTTGGTGTGATATACACTCACTTTGTATTACATTCCTGTTGGTTTTACACATTTCATATTTTATACAGTATATGTTTCTGTGCATGGCTTTACCATTATGAATTTGTTTTTAGCAGATTTTGCTGTCGAAAGTTGCTTACTTAATTGTCGTGTCACAAGGGGCAAAGATAACTTAGGTTTGTTGCCTCATTATTGTGTGTATGTCTCCATCAGTAAGTGACCTAGCATCTCAGCAATGTTCCCCTAAACACGACCTCAGTCAGACATTACCTTAGGCTATTGAGGCCTCCAGTGTTGGCTGCCTTACAGTTGAGCAGTGATGGACACATCAGACTCAGGTGTGGAAAAAGTCCTATAGCCATCCTGTCAATGTTATTTTTTTTGACACATCATCAATTTTTGTAACCACATAACTAAGAAGGCACATCAATCATTTTATTTCTCACACAAACCTTTTTTTAAATATATCTTGGCCCTCTTTTTGAATGTCTCTGTGTTGCATGTGTTTACATGTGTGGCATTTTAAAGACCAGCATTTATCTACTTGGTGTTTATGTATCCAACTTGAAAATTTACAGTGTTATGCGTAATAGTCACCATGGTGTTTTGGTAAACGTCTGCACGTACTCCGTGTTGCAATTAGAGGGTGTGGTCTGATGTTGTTTTCTAATCACAAGATGTGCTTTATAAGATTATACCCACATTATGAGAGCTCCTTGGTGAGTCACCTGTATGCACTTTCAAAGCAACAATCACTTTTAAAGAAATCTGTAACATCTATTTTAGCATCTATATTAAGTCACTGGCTGACACACACACACACATATATATATATATATATATTATATATATATATTATATATATATATATGTAATATTTCATTTATATATTTCATTTATATAAATATATATAAATATTTCATTGAACTTTTTCACCCAAACTTTTTAGCCCTCTTGTAGAATGTGAGTGGATAAAGCCGAAGGCAGGAGGAGACACATCACTTAAAAAATCCTCTTTAGAAATGTATTGCGTCAGTTTGTTATGTAAAGATGGCAGAGTTGAGAAACTGGAAGTCCTGCCCTGCAGTGAAAGTAGCCAATCGCATTCAGACGTGATATGATTGACGGTTAGCCTTTTGTTTACTTATCCATCACCATGATAATAGCCATGCTGCAAATGTTGGCGTATGTGTAGTGAGCAAATTGCTGTTTTAAATAATGTCTTTTTTAGTGTTTTTTGAGCAATGCAATTGTAGATATTGACATCATTCAGTTCACATGTAAACAAGGATTCACACAATACCCTACAACTCGTCAGTTTAGAGTTATGAATATATCCTTATTCATGTAGATATGGCCTGCTCTTGTTAATCCCAAATAGTTGCCCGAAGGCATTACCAAGATAGATGCCAAGTAAAGGCACTTGCCGTGAAGGACTTTGGTGAAGCATCATGCTACTGCAGCATAGAGACTCAGGCCAGCAAAATCTTTAGCATAACTTAAATTCCTTTGAATTTTGCATAGATAAGCATTCTATGACAGGCTCACAATCGATGGAACCTCTAAATATTCCTGGTGGCAGCACAGGGCTGCATGGTGGTGGTTTCATTGTTATACTGAGCTCCCTTTTGTTTATAGTTGCCACCTTTATCACTTTGCAAAAGCAAGGTGACCATAGTGTGTAGTAGTGTGTTGTCAATAAAGTCATAATGTATGCTGTGTTCAGTATAACCCATATCATTAGCTAACTTTAGGCAATGGGCAATTTTTATTGGGCATTTTTAAGTGATTAAGTGCTATAGCATGTAGATACAGTAGTTGTGATGGCACTCTTTACCTTTCATCATAGATTACTTGTTGTTATGTAGATGGCATTCTTTGGTAGCTCTTCTATAGTCTTCACCTCTGTGGGTGGCGTAAATCGACATGTGTGTTCCAGCCGTTCTATGAATCTTTTCCAGCTGTGTGTCACTTTGACTTCTAAGAGGATGTGTTGCCAGAACTTGTTGTAGCCACAGTCCATCTCTTTCTACCTCATACCCTCTTGCACCCACAGCTGCTTGGCTTCACTAGCCTCTCTCAGGGTCCACCCAGTGGGGACCAGCAGCCTGGCATCACAGTGGTGCAACCCTGAGCTCAAGGCAAGGGGTCAGTCCAGAATGACTCACTGGGCAAACCCTGCCCTGAGTCTGAACTGTCAGTGCTGTTGTCAGAAGTCAAGAAGCAAGTGGATGCAAAACCTGTTCCCACCATCTGTTTGTCCCTGGCAACACTTGCCATGTCAAGTCTCTCATACAGATGATATTCAGATTGGATTCATCCAAGACTCCTTTGTGCAGCTGAGTTGGTCAGCATGATACTGTGGGAGATATTCTGTGACATCATTTCCTGGCTTCCAAGCTTTAACTGAAACTCTGATTCTCTCTGTTAAAATTATACTATCATCAGGAAAATGATAGTAGTTGTAATGTGTGTCCCCATTGTAGTTGCAATGAGAAACCAGTTATGTCTGAGTAATGTGAACTTGAACCACTTCAGTATTCTGCAGATTTCAAAATGGTGATGATGGTGATGTCTCATTGAAATACACATCTCTTGGAAACTGGTCTGAAACTGTCTCTTCACATCTCTTTGAAATTGACTGTCTCCTGGAAACTTTTAGCTGTACTGGCTGAATAATTCCTGAGAAACTAGTGTCTGTCTGTTCTCTTGTTTAAATGAAGTTTTACGCTCCCTGATGTAATTTATTCGTTTAACTGAGATGTTGTCTGATGATATATGGTGTGGCCTTGAGACAGGCGGTTTTCAACATGTGGCCAGACAGCATCTTTGACCACCATCTCCTTTTATCTGTCTGCCCTCATTGCATTTCACTCATGGTGGTGGTTGTAATGGCGGTCACCCCGCGACATCGCCATTGTTAGCTGTGATTTGTTTTTTTTTTTCGCGGCAGTCCCTGCTCCTCTGGTGGCGCGGTGCATTGCTTTTGGCACCTGGTAATTAAAGGAGCTCACCCAGGTCTCCGGCTGACTCCAGCTCAGCAGGTCGTGAAGATGAAGAAAATGCCAGTTGCCATGGCCAGATGACAAACATGAGGGGGAGAGGAGGCAGAAAGGGCTAAATAGCAAAGCAAAGCTTTGGCTCAGTGGGTCGCCTCATACTTGTGCTTCGTGAAAGTCATGTGGGAGGCCTGATGTGTGTTTGTGTGTGTGTGTGTGTTTGGGGGGGTTGTCTTTACAACACTGGATTAAATATAAACACAGACCTAGGAGCACTGAAGAACAAAGGTGGGGGAGGGGGGAGTGATCTCAGATGTCTGTAGTTTCGAAACATCGAACATTTGAACAGAAGGAGCATTTGGTCATTTAGTTTTTTCCGTTTCTTGAGCTGGCACACAAGCGTGGGTGTCTATCGTAGGTTATGCTGACAAGAAAAGACAAGCGGTGGAAGATGACCACAGTTTTCCGTCTCGTTTCCCAGCTTATTTTCTCCTATGAGATGACTGTTTGAAAGGATAGGAAATGTTACAGTGACCAGTCTGGGAATTGGCTGGTCCTGAGAGAAGTGGACGGGCGATCCCACGCGTGGAACTGTTTGGAGACTGGGGACTGCGTGCGGGAGTGGCGGTTGTTTTGTTCCAGTGCCCGCCTCTCTCCTCAGCCGCAGGAGAGAGGTCACCAGTGGGAGCGGCGCTGTGTCGTGTAGAGCAAAGAATGCTCTTTTATTGGGGCTCCTACTCCATACCATTTTAACATGCATTGCAATGAGGTCAGCTTCCAGTACCCCCCCCCCCCCCTTTTGTTGTTTGTGAGCTTTTAAGATTTTAGGAGAGTGAAAAAAGAATTCTTTTTTTTTTTTTTGTAGCCTCTATTACGCACGAGTCTCCTTTCAACAGTTGTCAGTGTGGTCACTCGTGGTGGCTGTGAAAGCAGTGGTGTTTTTCATCATTTTTGTTATTTTTTTCCCTGTTGCCTTTTAGTTTCTTTTTTTTTTTTTAACAGGCTCCAAAAGAGGCAGTGAATTACTCACCGTCCCCATCTGCTTCAAATAAAGATGCTTAATTGAAGGCCTCGTACATGACAAATGGGTACATTATATTGTCCTCTAACTCCCCCCCCCCCTTGTCTCTTCCTAAGCATGTGGCTCTTAATCCACTACATGCTGTTCATGTGGCTGTTTTCCCTCAAATTGGAGCCGACATTTAGGATTGTTAACAGACTGCCTTGCCCATCCCATTTGTCTTGTGTTTTAGTCATTTGGCCCTTGTTCTACGCCTGTCTTGTCTTTCTTTCATCATCCCATTTAGCTCCCTCTCTCACTTTCAGTTTGTAAGATAGTGCTGAGAGGTCATTGAAGGGTAAAGCAGAAACAGATTCGTTTTGGCAGTCTGTAAGTTTGTCATGAAATTTGCCACTTTGCACTGGACTCGAAACATCCTTTTTTTTAAATGCGATCAGGCGCATAGAAGCAACACTTGAGGTTTTATTAATCTTAACCAGAAGGGAAGGTGTTAAGTGAGATAATCTTTTTTCCATTAAAATTTATCGGCTTCCACAGATTAGCTATAAGGCCAATAGAAACTGTTCCATTGAAACAAGGAAGCCTACTTCACTGGAGGTAAAAAAAAGAAAACAAAGAACAAAGGCAAGGAAATAAAAAATCTAGTCTGCTTGAAAACAGCTGATGAAATAAAATTCACTCAGGTAGATGAAACCTACAGTCTCAGATCACACAGGTGTTTTTGATATTGGCCAGTTCTTTGCTTTATGATATCTCAAAAAAGTTTGCACTATGAACCAGTCTGTTATAGCTCCTGTGTGGGCTGTGGGCTCACCACCTGCCACTTTGTCATAGGCTCTGCACAAGAAGAGTATAATCATATGGTAGACAAACAAATGGAGTGATTGTCTTGTTATTTGTCAGTGCTTTTTGACAGTGTGTTGATTTTAAACATCAGTTTGCCTGGCATGACTGTGATCATGTCTTGAACATGACTGTCTTGCTGAAAATCTGCCTTTTCTGCGGAACCTGTCACAGCTGCCACATTGTGTCTGGTACAAAGAGTTCAATAAGAAGGTTATCTTGTAAAGTTGCATTATTTTTAAATTATTATTATTATTATTTTGGCATTTGAAATGGGGTGTCCTCAGTCTAAAAGATGCATGCCTCCAAATCCAGCTGGTAGGTTTCATTTAAGAAGAGCTGACCTTCAGGCTTGCCAAATGAAGGAAAAAAAAGAGATTTTATTTATATCAGTGTGAATTATTGGTTGTATAATTCCTGCTGCATTTTGGATTACACATTTATACTAGGCCTTTGCAGCAAACGTCTTTATAAGAATCACCAGTCATGTAACTGTCAAGATATGTTAAGTCTAATTTAAATCAACTTTCTATTTTCACCACTTACATTTAATAAGTACAGAAACTATTACTCATCTCAGCCTTGAAAAAATCTGCAATTAAAAGTTTCAGAAACTATACTTTTGTGTGTATGTGTGTTTGTGTGTGTGTGTGTGTGTGTGTGTGTTTTTTACCCCATTCCTGCTCTTTGAGAAATGTCTGAAAATGGTCTTTGAACTGTCTGATAAATGCGGACTCCCTCCACCAGTGTGGTGGAAAAGAGAAATGGAAGTTTCTTTAATAGAAGAAAGGCCTTCTTTAAACTACTAAAGTGAGTATACATCTTTCTTATCAGGCAGGGAGGAGAGAAGGGGAACGAGAGAGCGAAGGAAGGCACAACAATGACTTCTCATTACTTCAACATCATTGAGTGCTCCCAGATGATAAAAAGCCATGTTATATGCATGACTTGTATTTTTTTATGTTGCGCCGGCTCGGGTGGCATAACAATTCCTTTGTGGCTGTTTGAGATGCAGGAAGCTCTGCTGGCAGGAGACGCCAGCCCCTCCGTGCTTGCCATGCATATGTGGCCACGGAAACTTTCTTTGCCCCGGCCGTCACGAGAGCGACTTTTTGACTAATTGGCCTTGGTTGCGGGAAACAACAATGCCATGTGGGTGGTGCACGATTTGCCACAACACATTGCCCCGAGTCGTGAGTGTGTATGTGTATGTGTGTGTGTGTGTGTGTGTGTGTGTGTCCTGGATTAACATTCCCTGGAGACACTGGAGGACATGGTTTGGAATTTCTCAAGCCTCACTGTATTATTTCTGCGGAGGATCTAGAATCGGCTTCCTTCGGACATTGTTGTGGCGTCGTCGAGGCACCCGGTGATGAGACAGCTTCTTGGTTCAGGGAGGTCATGGTGATTTGCATGATTCAAATGAGATTAATGGAAAACAAGTCTGCTTCTCTTTTATGAAGCTGTCAAGCATATTTTTTCCACTTTTTTTCCTTTTCTCTCCCATTTTGTGTTTTGTCGGCCTTTATAATTATTAAATTGGAAACATGCGAGAAAATCTCTGGAAAGAAGGCTGAGCTATCGTGCTGCTTTTGAGCGTTTCCAGCCTGTCCATCATTTAGACAGTAAAGAAAATACATTGGGCCAAGTGCAGCAGATCCGCTGATGACAGATTTTTAAGTACACTTGTACTCCTACTGTTGTTGATTGACAAAAAGCCCTCCTTGGAAACGCATGTGCCTCTAGAACGTCACTCCAAGTGGTACTCTAAAGAGCTTTTGTTTTTACAAGGTAAATGCAGCGTAAGGCTACTTCAGACCTTTGTTGTGCACATTTCCAAACCTTTGGACTGGAGAGTATATGGGTGCATAAATCACTCCTGCCACCAGAATAGACTGTGGTTTCCCCCCTGCCTCAGAGTGGGTCGGGGTGGGGGGGGGGTTCCGCATATCCCTTGATCTTATGTAAATCTGTGCTCGGATGTTTGGCAACGCGGACGATTTCACTGTGTGTGGTTTGGATAACCCCACCCGCACCCCCCAACCAACCCATCAGCCTGACGTGGCTTCTTCCATCATTTCCCGTGCGACTCATCGAACCACCAGGAATGCCCTTTAATGACTTGGTGAAGTCGCTGAAAAAGCAGAGGAAAAGCAGGTTTCCCGTTTTCTGCCATTAACCCTGTGTGGTTAATTAGAACCTGTTGTTCGCCGAGTCACTAAAGGGGAGTGCAGTGAGAACGGCAATGAGAACATGGCTGCAACCGTGCCACCAACAGTGGCTCCCAGACAAGCCACTGGAGAAGGGCAGCTTGGGGGGTTGTTGAGGAGGGAGAGACAGAACTTGAGCAGACATGGGGCACCGTTCAGTCCGCCTGTTCCTCTAGTGCTGTGGAGTGTCATCTATTCTCTTCTTTGCCTCTCGCCGCCTTCAAGAAGGTTTGGGGTCGGGCCAAGTGGCTCTCTGGGCCCTGGAGAGTTTTTCTGACATTCATACAATTAGATTCAGGATTCATGGAGTGTGCAGATAGGCTGGTGGAGCCTGGTGAAGGGGGATGGGTGGAGGTAGAGGAAACAGGGAAAGAGGAAACTGAGGACTGTAGTCTCCCATAGTTAAAATACCATTCAGGAGCTTAACAGCTAAATAGCTCAACAAATACAAACCACAAATACATCTAAGACGTGCCTAAAATTGACTTAAGGTTAAAGTCATCAGTCTCGAATCAGCTTTTTACTATCAGTTTCCACATGGGGATGTCTGTACAACATATTCCCTGTTTCTTTTTTCATAGTCAATAGATGACTCTAGCCATAAAAGGGTTTTAGCTCCAATGTCAGCCAAAGTAAAAGGAAGTCTTTAGAAAGTGTTCCTTTGCCCATCAGATGAAGTAAAACTGGCAAGCAGTTTCAGTCTTCCTGTTTAGAGCTGTGCTTTAGCCAAGACATATTTTTCCTAATTGTAGCTACACTGGTCTACATAGAGTAAATGCATTAATTGTGATTACTGGCCATTTTAACTTAACATTATTATTAGAGAAATTGTCACAAACAATTACAAACAAATACTTTTTCTTCTTTTTCATATGACTTAGTATGTGTGTGCTTCTGTGCATCTCTCTCTCCCTCTCTCTCTCTCTCTCCCTCCCTCTCTCTCTCTCTCTCTATGTCTGTCTGTATGTGTGTGTGTGTGTGTGTGTGTGTGTGTATGTGTATGTGTGTGTGTGTGTATGTGTATGTGTATGTCAGCACTGTTGGCAGTAAAGAACCCATTAGCGTCTCCGCTTCACCACAGACCGGCCCTGTGTTGACAGGTTTTCTCCTGCCCTGTGTGTGTGTGTGTGTGCTGGAATGTATGTGCATTTTTGTGTGTGTGTGTCCACACAGGAGAAAGCTCCTAGTCTCTTCTGACATGTATTGAACCATGGTGTAACTCGGACCACTTTCTTACCTGTCCTTACCAGGCCAGCAAAGGCTCTGCTGATACTTTCACCCAGTTGTATCTTAGTGGAGAGGAGACCACCTGGGTAGAGACCTGAACATTTTTAAAATGTCGATGCAATGATATTTTTCAGTAAACTTTACCATTTTTCAATAAACTTGCACAATAAGTATTGCTGTTTGGAACTGGCGATGAGCTTTTCTTTCCCATTGCACACATGGAAACAAATTTAATTTGGGCCCTCTGGTAATAGGAACATGTGTGGGTGTCTTTGCAGCTGAATACACGTATGTTTTAGTAACGTGTTAGCCTGTGTATATACTTCAATACACTAATGCTTTTTAAATTATTACATGCATTGTTGTATGTTCTCAAAGACTAAACAATGGCTTGATAAAAGAAATTGCAATTTACAATTTCTGCTGACTATAAATGACTGAGACCTGGTTTTTAACCACACATTTTGAATAATTCAGTGTATATGTTTATTCAGGGGGAAATCTAGCCTAGACCTTGGTTTCATTTGAGCCCTGCTCTCCCATAAAACTCACTAGTGAAAATGTCAGTGCTATTTTTCCTTATCCTAAATGACAGGTTCTGGTGTAGACAGTCTTTTTTTTCTGTGTGACAAAAGTGGAAACTTCACAACCTGTGCTTTGACTGTTAGCCGAAGCAAATCTGAACCAGCCTTTCTGGTGAAGCGTTTCCACTTGTGTTACAGAGAAGTATTTTCTCATGCTCTTTCGGCTTTGTTGACAAGGCAATGAGTTAGAGCGTTGCCGGACCACGCACCAAAATAGGCTTAGTCAGCCTCCAGAGAGGAGTGAAATTTGATGGGGGTTCTGAATAACAACTTAGTGTCACTTACTTACATACAAAGTTAAATCTCTTAGTGCCTCAGGAACTAAGGACACTATTGAGAGAGAGAGAGAGAGAGAGAGAGAGATTTTCCTCTGTCTATGCCACTTACACTCAGGGGAATCTAAACTTGTGACTTGGCAGATTTTTCTCTGCAATTTCCCCCCTTCTGCTGTAAGACAAAAAGACAAAGAGACAAACTCGGTGGTACTGTAATTTCTCCCCACCCACAAACATGGTTAACCCTGCAATTGTGCAAGTGCTCTTAGAAATGTGTGGTAGTGAATGTCGGCTATTATGGTATTTCGATGACGCACACACAAATGCCAGTGTACCGATCATAGTCTAGGTGGTTGACAGACACGGCAGTTCAAAACAGCACATGACTGTATTTGCATGGACTTGAAATAATGATAGCCTATGTGATGATTAAACGTTAGATTGTCATTTGATGCAGCTTGATTAACTAAGCCCACAGGCAAACAGAAAGCATTTGATGCAGTTGGGATAAACAAAGCCTGAAGACACAGACAGCAAAGGGGATTGTGGAGTGTCACTCTTTTGGACCAGTGTTCCAGTAAAATGGTTCTATATTGGTCATATGTACTGGCAGCCGTCCCTCTGCAGAGGAAATTGCAGTGTTTTTAGGGCCTTGCATTCTTGTGCCCATGCCTGTGTTTTGCTTTTGCTTGTGAAGTTAGCCCCCCTCGCTCTCTCTCCAGAGGAAAACAGTTTTCCTTTGGCATTTGACTTTTGTTTGCTGCTGGTTTCATGAGCTCAAGAAGATGCTGTGCTGTTGTGTTTGGGTGATTCCACATTTACCAATGAGTATGTCTGTGGTATACTGCCAGGCAAAGTTGTGTACAAATACATACAACACACACACAAACACACATCCACACACACACACACACACACACACACATACACACTATACCTCTCATTCAACATAGAAGGAGGGTAATATTTGCTTGATTTCTCATTTCTACTAGTGTTTCTAGCGTTGTCCCCATTTGAGGCCCTTAACCACAGCTAGGCTACAGACTGCTGCACACTACCTCTGGGAAAGGGTGCCTCTCTTAGATGACTTAAACCTCTTTACTGGCTCCAATCAACCATAGCATCGTGTTATCATACAAAGGCAGTTGTCACTATATTCACAAGCCCCGTGTGAAACACTGTTTGACGGAGAGAGGGAGGAAAAAAAAATCCATTATTCCATCGAAAAAGCTTAAAGCCACTTTTAGCAGAATGAGGTGAACTTGACTTGTGCTCTTCAAACTTCTCCTCAAGTACAACTGAATTATAGAATGTGGAGGCATTAGGCTAGTGTTAGTTTTCCCCTCATTGCATCCATGCTCTTAAACTGCCTGGTTGAGTGTTTGTCCTGGTGTTGGATTAGCCTGTATGCTTAAGTGCACAGGATCATGAGGCTGTGTTCTGCTGCATGGGTAATATACAGGAACTGTTTTAGAAAACGTCTCAGTTGTTGTGTATGTATTGATCACTTTATGTAGGCTGTATTGTATGATGCTGATCCCTCTTTGGGTGGATTAAGCATTTACGCTATTTATTACATTTAGATAGATTAAAATGTACAACATAGTTCAGAACCTTTTTTTGTTTAATTTGTCAGTCGTGTTCACTTTATGAGTACAACTTTGTGGATTCTGTGAGTTGGTTAGCAAAAGGCCAAAGCACGTAATTCAAAATCATGAGATTCATGATGGTATTTCTTTGAGGTCTTGGCCTCTTTGTTTCTGTGGCTTCTGTGATTCCTTTAGCTCTGGAGTCTTTTGATGTGGTGGATTCTCTTCAGCTCTCTTTCAGGTATTGGGGAAGGAGACTGTCTGCTTGCTTTGACTCCAGGCTGCCCTGGCTCTCGAGTGCCACCGTAACCTCGCTGAATTTCCCACAGTTTTTGGACAGAGCTCTTAGGCTCTAGTGCCGGCTGTCCCCATAGAAAAAAGAAAAATAGATAGATGTGGGGAAGAGGAGAAGAAAAGAAGAATAGAAGATAGATGGAGGTGTATGTGTGAGAGAGTGTGTGTGTGTGAGAGAGAGAGGGAGAGAGAGAGAATGCATATTGTTTTTATGTTGAGAGAGAAAGAATGAGAGAGAGACTTGGGAGGCTGCCAGGGTCCTCTATGCGTTTTTTTCCCCCTCCCCCAGTGTTTGAAGTGTCAGTGGCTGAGTATTCAGTGTATGACAAGGCTTCTTAGAGACGGTACCCCACACAGTCATACAGGGTTACTGGGTTTTCAACCTAACCGATTCCCATAGACCACCAGCCAGTTGGTTCTTTCTTCTCATTTTATTGTGACTAAAACATAGTTTATTAAGTGTTTTTTTTATCACATGGAGTTTGTAGGATGGACACTTTATTGTAGTTTAGTGTGTGTTTTGGCTTTTGGGTATTAACAGCTTGACAGGCAGTGTTGCCTAGGGTAATTAACCATCAGTCAGTGCAGTTTGCTGCAACAACATGTTGTGTGTTCTCAAAAGGACAAGAAGGCTCGCTTGTGACCTCAGTATTTTCTGTTGTCACATGTCATGTTTTTGTCTGTGTTAAGCTGGAATGTTGAGTTAGCTGTTTGTGGTAGCCCAAATAGCACATCAAACCTATGAACTCTTTGTCAAAGCATCACAGTCAAAGCCTCTCTAAATTAAGAGCTGTCACATTTTTGCTCAGTAACTCTGTGCAGGAGAGGCATATTAAACTTAGTGGAGACACGTGTGTCAGAACAAAGTGTTCAACAGGTGCAGAACTATTTGTGACAACGTTTAAGACTGGTGAAGTCACGCTCCTGAGACCACCCGAAAGACACAGACACGGCAGTGTCCAGTATCCTGTTTTGTGAGAATGGTCTTTGCTGACGTTTCTGAAAAAGTGCCTCAGAAACCCTCCCAGAAACCTTCGATCACTGTTGGCTATTCCTCTTGGCTCATTACAGATGGTTGCCAGTGGTGGTCTCTCGGGGAGTGGGCATTCACATGATCTGTGTGGTTAAGCACAGTATGGAAATTTCTTACTGGCAGTCTGTCAACTCGCTGAGCTCATGTCACAGCTTCATATTGAAACAGTGGATTGGCTGTGTGTTGTGGCGACAATTTCATGCCTGTGCCGATGTTTTCAAAATCGGATACGGTTTTCCTGCTTGAAAAGCACCGCTGAAGTCATCGCTAGTGTTGCTGTAGCCATAGCAATGGAGCGAATCTATTTGTGCGGCAGTGTGAAGTGAAGAGAGTCCCTTGAGTTGGTGGTTCTGGGCAGGAAAGACTGCATTGGAAGTGGTTAGCCTCCACCATCCTCCTTTATTTCATTTTACACGAAACATGGAAAAGCATAAATCTACAGCGTGAAGGGACAGTCAAATATAAATCAATGAGGAGGAATGAAATGAGGTCATAGCTGTTGAAAACATCAGCGTTTGGAAATCTGAGAGCCAAAAAAGAACACAGGCATGATTTAAAGGCATGTGTATAAATCTATGTGCCGACTGAGACCTTTTTCAAACAGCTCTGCTTTGTTAAGAATTGTGTTAGTGTAAGTCACTACTGATTGAATAATAACCCACATTCTTACCAGTTTTTTTCCTTCCATAGAAGCCTTCTCTGAAACTCATAGACTACAGTCTAACTTATGTTAAATCAGGACTACATTTGCTGTAGAGACCCTTCCAGTCTGGGTCTGCTTACTCAGTGACTTAGTCCCCAGTAGAACACACATCTACATCCCAAAAACACACTTTAAAACACCCTGATATTCATGAATTAAATAATACTAGATTCCAAAACTTCCACTTTTTTGTTCATGTAGAAACAGGAATGAGCTAAGACTGAGTCAGTGATACACCAGGGACTAATTCAGGAAATGTCTTTTACTTTTCGACATGAAAACTGGATCACTGATAGCTCATGACAAGCAGTGCCATAGATTTCAGAATTCCAAACTAGAACATGATTTCATTGCATCTGCTCTAGCCTCCCAGTAAACAAACACAACATCAAGTGGATAAAGTAGCCTAGGTTATTGTCAGTGAAAAACACAAGGGTTGTATGCAGCACTTTGAGGTAAAAAGGCAACTTGAGCGAAGCTGGCTGAGCTGGTGGTAATGAAAGTTTGAGCCATGTTTGAAACACTGCTGGCAAGCATTACACAAGCTCTCAGCCAGTCAGGATCTATTGTATTTCTCTTTCTCCCAGAGGAGACGCTAATGCATTACCCGAGGGAGGAAGGCTTCCTTAGAGATTATGTCTTCCTGGGAGGAGGCCCTTACATTTAGTATCCATCATGCTTGTAACTTGGTCTCTCTCTTGCTCTCTCTCTCTCTCTGTTTTAGTCTGTTTCTCTCTACCCCTCATCTTAAAAAAAAACTTGCCACATCACCCCACCAAAATGCCCGATGGGAATGACAGATGGATATTTTGGGGCAATTATTGTAGGGCTGTATGTCTCTCCTATCCTGTCCGGTGTTGAAGTACTGATTGTCAGCCTAAACATTCCATTTCCTCCCTGTGTCACTGGATGCTTTTTCATACCTCCATTTCTTCATCTCTAGTGAGTGATTCATGGTTTACTTTATAATTGTTATTTTTGTATTATCTGATATGTAGCCTGTACTTTTGGCATTTCTGCTCATTTCCTCATTAAAGCTGCCTTGTGTTTGTTTCATAGCTGTGAAGAAAAATGCCAAGTGTTTTAAAAAGTGCTTTTGTTGATTTGTCTCTCAAAACATGGCCTCTGTCTCCATATCATTTTTAATATGTTTATTCATGTATTTATTTTTATGATTCAAATTTGCAAGGCCAGTCGGTTACACCCAACACTTAATGGTGTTTTATTGTCAGATTGTGGACTTGTTTATGCACAGCCATTCTAGTTGTGACATTTATGACCAAAAGTGGTATCATCGTCCACCCAAGTGCCTCCATTCATGCTGTGAAATCACCAAATTTTTCACGAGTCAAGCAGGGGGCTTTGAAGTGGGAAGTTCAGAGTTTGATTCAAATGTCTCCCCAGCCATAGCATGCTTGCAGTATATTTTTGGGTAGGGATGATTTAAAAGGAGAGATAGTCTCCTCCGGTCCCTTGCCTCTCTGCCTTAAAGGTTTGTCAGCAGAAAACTGCCAGAGAGCCTGCTGTGCTCTGTGCTTTTCCTGCCAGCTCCCACTATGTGGAGTTTAAAGGAAGAAACTAGGCCCCCACCCCCACACCCCCAACAACAATGCATCCAAATTTAACTCTGCATTCTTGAGGTTTAATTACTGCTATAAACAAAAGAGCATGAAAAATTGGCTGCATTTTATATCAAGAGTGTAGAGTTTTATACCAAGTTTACTTTCAGAAGTAAGACATGAAACTACGCATCACTAAAATTGCAATTTAATCTGCCTCTAACCCCCGTTGACTTCATTGACGATCATAAACTGTACTTGAAGCATGCATTACAGTTTTATTAACACAAGCAGTAATAAAGGGTCTATCCATTAGTCATTGTATCAGAGCATCACTATCCAACAGTTGGCCATTTTTGATGTGTATTTTTAGACTAAATAATTTTAGTCTTCATTTGGTTACGCAGCATCTTCACTTTTTATATTCAGTGATTAGCTTCACATGTAAATAGCTTCACATGTAAATAACCTACACGGACTCTGAATTGTTCAGACAAGGATGCATTTGAGAGTGAGGATATCTTATAGTGTCCTTACTCAGACTTTTCACAGTACAGCAATGACATTTGGCATTGAATCGTCCAATGTGAACATCCCATTCAATTGTGATACATTGCACTGATACATTGCATTAACCACTGCCTTTATGTTAAAGTATTTGCAGAAAGGCCAGTACCAGTCAGCAATAGCCCTAATGCTTTACTGATGCTTTAAGAGTGGCCCCAAAAGCCCCACTGTTAACCTAATATGGGATAAAGAGTTGTCTAGATATGAGTCCACTCTCAACTGGACGTGGATATGGGAGGGCATCCCCACACTGTCCTGCACATCAGCTGATTAATTTTAAACTATTACACAAAGCGAATACCACACCATATCTACCTCTCAAAATGGGAAGACTCTCAACCCCCTTATGTACACACTGTAATTCTGATCAAATAGGATTGAAAATAGGAAATAAGAATAGGAAGTGTCCTCTAATATCAAAGTTCTGGGACTTTGTATGATAGACTATATCAGATATTATCCACACAGAATGCCCCAAAATACCTTGTTTATGCTTACTGAACGATGACTTATTCTAGATTTTAGCTTTACCTAACAGCGAACTCGGTGTGCTGGGCTGACAGCTGCCAAAAAAAACATTCTAAAACACTGGTTTAACCCCCAGCTACCCATGAACTCTACCTGGCTCTCTGACTTTAAGAGTATTGCATTACTAGAATGCTCCACAGCAAGAACAAATCAAACTAAACCTCATAGCATTACCTCTTGGAGCATTGTTTTAGAGGAACTTTCACAAAAATTGCAAGTGTCTGTATTTTAATTTGATTTTGGTGATGCAGGTTGTTTTTTTTATGAGCTCACTTTCCCTGTTGTATATAGTTTCCTTTTGATCTTCAACATTTTTCTACTCAATAAAAATTGTTGATCCCAAAAAAAAAGTGTCCCCAAAAGCAATCAACCACTGTTCCAACGGGTAGTCGAAAGCTGGCTTTCGCAAAATGTAACTTAAGCACAAATAACAGGCTCCATAACGTGTTGTATCCTCAGCCTAAGTGCTTAGTCTGTCTCTCCACTCTAGCCCATAGGCCCTTTAAGCCTAGAGTTGTACCTGTGGGCTGCTTTTGTCTTGACCTCTCCCCCTCCCCCTCTCCAGGGAGCAGCCCCTGGAATACTCTCACACAGTGTGGGCTTTCAGAGCCTCTGAAAGCTTGACTGTATGCACCCTATTATTTTCATTTAGCCAGGGTTAAACTGTGGCGTTTGTGCGCGTACACGCTCCGGGGTTTTGGTCGAGCGTGTGGGTGGGTATCGCACTCTTCCAGCATTGTACTTCAGCCAGGCTGGACATGTGTGTGTTTTCGGTGTTGCTGTTTTGTTTTCTTGCTTAGGCCCACATTATAATGTCTCTTTCTCTCTCTCTCTCGCTGTCTATCTCTTTTACTGTTTGTCTGTCTCTCAGTCTGTCTCCCTCTCTTTCTATATATCCGTGACCCAGAAGTTCTTCTGACCAAGTTCCTGTCTTCTTCGCTCGGAGTCATGTCTCTGTGTCAACAGCTTTATCTCACTTTTTATGCCCGAATGGTGCATTACGGACCCTTGATCTCTCTCTTGCTCCCAGTGTACTTTGAAGTGCAGAGGCTGAGGGCCCCCTTGCCTCCTCAGCTCCTCAAATATTGATTTTTTTTTCAGCCTTGGAGGCTGGCAGAGGTTGAAGAGACAGTTTTGAGCAGGCAGCCCAAAATCCTCACGGCTAAGTAGCCATGCTCGTGGTAAAGCCAGTTTGTGTCATTAGACATCATTCATGTGCTCATAACATGACAAAAGATGTCTCAGTAAGAAAACTAAGGACTGAGATCATCTAATATTTTTTCTTTGTATTCTCTGACTTTTTCATCCTCCCCATAGAGCTTCTCTGCTATCTCACCTCTGAGTGGGTGTTTGTTTCGGGGAGGGGCAGAGGAAACAGTCCAGGATAAAAACTGAGACACAGAGATAGCCCTTCACTCGAAGGGCTGTTGCCCGTCTGGTGTGTTGTTTACCCATCCAGGAAGAACTTTTAGCTTGCCTGTAATCAACAGCACTCTGCCTCCTGAGTGCCTGCATTAGTGTTTGTCTAAATGAAAGGGTGAAAATAAACATGAGACTGTGTAAAAAGGCTCAGTTCAAACTAGCACTTGTCTACCTCCTGCCATTTGCACGCGCGTGTGTGTGTACTGACGAGAAACACCCTCGACTCTCAACACTGTGTAAATGCACTGTCCTTAGGACACTGTGGGGAAATTTAAAGTTATGTTTTGAGTAAGGCCTGAGATACTCTGACGAAATGAGCCCGGTTTAGTCTGGGTTACTAGTGCCGCTGCTGAATTCCTAAGAGTTGGTGCAGTGATGCAAACCAGAGGCAGACGAATGAAATGTAGACCGACACAGAAAACAGTTAGACTGAAGTCACTGCATGAATGAAAAACGTATCTGAAACACTAATTGACCTCACAGAGGGGAAATTCCCGACCAAGTCAAAATATTTTTTAGAGTTTCTTTTCCCGTTTATGACCCTCTGAACTCGTACATCTTGCCTTGACTTGAGTCTCGTCTTGGTCAGCTAGTGTTTTGGGGTTTTTTGACTGACAATGAGATTGCGTAGGGTGTAGTTTGACCTCCGGTTGCCTCACCACCATCATTTTATTTCACACGAGACAGGAGGCATGTCATCATAACACAATCAAGCTTTGGTCTCCGTGTTTAATTCTCATGCATAGGAAATCCTGCAAACCTAAAACATGCAGAGTAGTCTTTTGCTTATAGAACAAACAAATGGCTTAATGATGTCACATTCAAGCGCAGACGGCTTTGTTATTAGAAAACATGTTTGAGGTTACTTTGTTTAACCCATACTCAGGTGGCAGGATGTGCGTAAGTATGGAAGTATGTACTTATCCATTAGGAAGCATGTGTCATGGGCTTTCCTATTCCCTGGTTTTGGAGTGGGGTCTCTTAGGAATGTCGTGTCTCACTGTGCTAGTGGTTGCAGCCTGTGGCTTCTGGTCGTGGAGACAAGAAAGAGAGGGGGGCTGGGGATGAGGGTGAGTATTGTGGAAGTTGGACCTCAAAAGGACCGCAGCTATTATTGGCCAGTAGGTTTCATGTGCGGGTGCGTGCATGTGTGTGTGTGTGTGTGTTTGTGTGTGTATTGGGGGGTGCTTGTCTGATAGGTGATCTAAGCTCTGGCATGCTTGTGCCCCCCTGCATACACAAACACACACGCACACGCACCCTCTACAAACGCCTTCATCTTCGCCCTTCACGCCCCACCCACCCCCCCGACACTGCCACTTCTATCAGCACCTCTGCCAAAATTCATCCTGATCCCTTCCCCATGATACTGTTAGTTTAGTCTCCAGATCACAGGGTCTAACCCCCACCTCCCCCCACCCACCCCCCGCTCTCTCCCCTCTCCCTTTCTTTTTCTCCTTGTCTCTCTCTTTCATTCACTCCCTGCAGGCAGTGTGTGTGTGTGTGTGTGTGGTGTGTGTGTGTGTGCGTGTGTGTGTGTGTGTAGAGAAAGATTTTCCCCTCTGCTTTCTTTTTTTTTCTATTTCTCTCTGTCCCACGTCTCTAGCTCAGAGGTGCTCAGACTGCAAAGGCACTTTCATTCCCACTGATCAGGCCTCTTGTGTTTAATGGGACTGGCAGCAGTATGTATGTGTGTGTGTCTGTGTGTGTGTGTGTGAGAGAGAGCGAGAGAGAGAGATTGTGCCTCTGTCTGTGTTTGTTTGCTTGTGGGTATGTGTGTGGGATTGTGTCAGTACATGTTTGAGCAGTGTTCATCCTAAATTAGACATTTTTGGGTTGACCTGTGATGTTTTCATAGCTGTGTGTCAATGAGTAAGTGTTAAGACGTCTTTCCAAGTGTGTGTGCGAGCGTGTGTGTGTGTGTGTGTGTGTGTCTGTAGTGTCACGTAGTGTGTTGCGTCTGTAATAGAGGCTGTAAGTATTTTGCATTACGTCCTCTCCTAGGTATTGAGTTGTTGGGTTTAACATTGACCTTCCATTGAATTGTGTGTAAAGTGTGTGTGAAAGGGAGATATTTGTATAGCCTGTTATTTGCCCATGGTTACTCATAAATAACAGTGTGTATTCGATCTCTACTGCATTAAGGAAGGCAGTTAAAACGGGTGAGGCATATGCATGTCACATGTGTCCGTGTGTGTGTGTGTTTGTGTGTGTGTGTGTGTGCATGCACAGAGTGAGTACGAGTGTATGCATCTCACCAGCAGCTACTGGCGCAGGTATGGCTGGTATGCTTGGCTGAAGATTGTCCATTCAGTCTCTCTCTCTCTCTCTCTCTCTCTATCGTAGCCTCCCTCCCTCTCTCCCTGTCAGGCAGGCAAGCAAGCCTTGGCAGCGGCGCACTGTTTTGTTTGGACGTCCTCGCCAGCTGCTGAAATGGTGTGATAATGGGGCTGTTTGCACAGGCTCCCTCTGTCTCCCTGCAGCCGGCCTGCTGTAAAGCCAACAGGCCGTGCTCTCTTACAGCTGATCTACTCACCGCTCACCTAGCGTGGAAAATATATCAGCACCCTCTCACCCCAAACACACACACACACACACACATACTTTAGATAGATGCACAGGGCGACAGAGCAATGAAAGTGAGCCTGTAATTAATTTAAGTTTTTGGACTGCTTTCATGGCAAACAGATTACATATAGGGGGGTTTAGGATATTGTTTCAACAGCTGGCTGATTTTTATGATTTGCTTAAAATTTGGATAACTCACAAAGCACTGAAGTGATGACCCCCCCCCCCACACACACACACACACACACAACACACACACACACCTACCCTGGCCTTCATCTGTAATTTAAAGCAGTGACACCCTAGTTAGGTTACAAGTGTCAGACAAAACAGTCACTCTATTCACAATTCACTGCCTGTTAAAAGGAGTCTTGTGTTGCTCAACTTGAGGAGGGACTGGCCGTCCCAGCAGTCCTAAATGCAGCTAAATTGTTTATCTCCAAAATTGTTTGGAATTGTTTATCAAGTATGAGTCAGGTTCACTCAAGGTTAACTCCCACACTTTATTTTCAATTACTCCGGTTCTTCAGACATCATTTGTAAGCCTTGTTGTCCTCAAGTGTTGTAAATTGAGGATTTAATGACATTCAACCTCTTTAGAATAGCCTTTGAATGTCTCTGTTTTCTGTTATTTCTGTTTTTGTGTTCCATCCATGGGATTGTTACCTAACATCTGAGATTCAGTTTTTTCCTTGTTTTTATGCAGTGGAGTATTCCCGGATTGTTTTGACATTAAAGGACTATGCCTAAAGGGTACCTAAGTTGTTTTCGCTCACCTGCCTAAATCCTTTTTCCCTCTCAACCATCACATAGGCTATAGCTGCTAAGAATACAACACGACTTTGTACTCACACTGAATAATCAAACAAGCCATTCATACAATAGGATTCATTCCCCTTTACCCAATTATCTGTCTGTGACTGGGCAGACTGGAAACAGTTGGTCTCTGGATTGCTGCCTGAGTGCCTGGATCCCTACCTTAGGTCATCCAACCCCTGGAGTGACTCACGATTGACTTGTGTGCCCAGGCCGCTTGGTGGCCTATCCGATGACGCCCGTGGCTTTTCTTGTGGTCGAGGGGCATTCAGAGGGGCTGAATTGACTAAATGAGAGCCATCTTCGCGTCTCTCATTCATGAAGATGACCAGGTGGCATCAGAATGCTTTGAACTTGGTCTAAATGTGGCGTCACAAACAATGACGGCCCACAGTCAATCCCCCGGTACGCACAGACACACACACACACACAGACACACACACACACACACACACACACATACACACACAAACGCTCCCCTTTGGAGAATTATGTTAGCTCCCACTTCATTCTTTGCTCTTTGAATGATGATAAAGTGCCACAAATGCATTTCTATTAATGGATTGCTGGACATTGGCACATGCACAGAGTTACAGTGACAGACAGAGAAAGGGAAAAAGCGGGGGAAAGGAAAGATAGAGTGACAGAGAGGCAGAGAGAAAGGAGTGAGAGAGTGAAACAGACAGACAGAGATGAGAGATCGAGGGTGAAATAGAAGGAGTGAGAGAGAGAGAGAGAGAGAGAGAGACGGAATGGTACTCTTTGTCTATCGGCACATCTCCTTGTGGGACACTGTGTTTAGTGGTTAGCATGGCAACACGCTCCAGTGCTGTGTGGAAAACCGAGACAGAAACTCCCGGCATGCCTGGACAAAACACACACACACACACACAAACACACATACACACATACAAACAAACCGTCATCTCCCACAATGAGTCACAAAGAGTTTCGCATTAAAATGAATCCCCTCCTGTCTCTCAACTATGTCTCCAGCGTCGGCTGAAATTTGGACACCTTTATCAGATCCTCACCTGTTACCATTGCAGACCTGTGATTCCCTGTGCGTGACTCAGACATGTCGACACGCATTCACATTCCTGCCGCACACATACGCACACACACACACACACACAAACATAGAGTAAGAGAGTATGCTGACATACTTGACATGAGTCACAGACATGTTTTGATGTTCTCTTTCAGTGTGGCTCTGGGGCATAATGGCTGCCCTTGTGGGACATCTTAGAGATGGAGTAGTCTACAGTGTCCACACTGTCCAGCAGAGTGCCTCAAGTGCAAACACAACTCAAACCCCTGAGCACACAGCCACAGAGAATAGCTTGGATAACACACACACACACACACACACTCTCTCACACACACACACACACAGACACACACACTTTTACAGACTTTATTAGTATGTCTGTCCCACACAGACATGGGGATTTGGTGAAGAAATGGTGCAAGAGAAACACAATAAGACCAGAAGTGAGTCAGACGTCAGATGTTTTTGTGTGTGTGTGTGTGCGTGTGCGTGTGTGTGCGTTTGTGTGTGTGTGTGATAAAGAGAAAGAGAGAGAGACATTAACTGGGATATTGAAGAAATACCATAATTACAGTAATAGAATGTGAAGGAATGGCTAACATAAAAAGACAGTTGAAGGTGGTCAAAGATTAGATGAAGTGAAGGACCTATAGTCAAATATGGAAGAAATTGCATCAGAGAGAAAGAGATGAAGAGAAGTAGGGATAGAGAGATGGCAAATTGCATGAAGAGCGATTAAGCAGAGTAGCAGAGTAAGAGAGAAAAGCACTGTGCGAAGAGAGAGAGAGAGATGTTACGAAAATGAGAGGTAGAGAGAAAGAGAGAGAGGAGGAGGGGTAGGAGGCTGGGCTGGTAGCCAGATCTCCTCTGTGAACAGCAGGTACTTCACAGGGCGAGCGCTTTGCTGATGGTAACCTCTGCCCCCCTTAGTGACACCATCCCTCGGCGCCGTGTTCTGAGAGCCCTAATTGATGCCACTGCCTGCCCACCCACCCACCGACCCTCACGCTAGAAGTCATACGCTACTAAAAACAAAGTTTAAGCCCATTTGTGTGGGGGCGTTAGGCAGTAAAGTGCTGTTCTGTAGCACACAGAATGGCCAATTTGGATCTATTATTGCCATGGTGTTATGTTCATGCGACTTGTGGCTTGCTTGGAGACTGGGACATTTTAAACCCCAATTTTACTAACCCTGTGGTAATGAATTTGTGCTCAGACCACAATTTGGACGTGATTCGAAAATGTACTTTTTTACTATTACAGTTGAAAAAGTAAGTCTGCAAACACTTTAATATAGCTTGACGTTTGCATGTATTAGGCCAATAGTAAGCCTCAGGATTAGCATCTCAATTACAAATAATACAAACATAATCTGCGTAAAGAAATGCACCCAAGTAAGTGAAACACTTGCCATGCCATGTTTATTAGGAAAAAAAGGCTGTTCAGTCTGTGGGACCTGTTGTTGTAATGTGTAACGCAAAAAGTTACTGCAGCTGACCTGATTTGCCACCTGGTGTAGGGTAATATCAATATTTCTTTGATTATTATGGTATGTCTTGTGTAAATAACTGTGATTCATTCCACCACATCGACCAGTCAGAGAAGTTTAGTGTATGAAACACAATGGGACGATGTTACCTGGGACTACTTTGTTGCTTACATAAATCTTGTAGAATGTGAACACACAAGAATTGTCTCTTTGGAACAAACAAGTAATAACTCAGCTTCACAAAACTTTGATTGATATGCACGTAAGGAGGATGGTTGCCCCCTTGTGGCCAGAACAGTAAAAAACACTTGTGAGATGTTCAGAGTAAATACACGTTTTTGCATTGAATGGAACAAAGCTTGAAGATATGACAGCGACTTGTACTCAGACAAGACTCTAGTCCACCTTTTCATGACCTGAAGTGATGCAGAGTCTATTCAGGCTTGTCTGAGCCAAACCCTGCCCTGCTTTCAAATCGGCATCAAAGGCAAACAAAGCACCCACACCAGCTGTTACCACTGTAGTTTCTTTTTGATCTCTTGGGCCCGATGCAGACACAAGATAGGAATCAAAGGCTGCTTTCTGTCCCTATTGGACTCGCTTTGCCCTCCGTGTGAAGGGGCCAGAAAAGATCACGTCAAGCGTTACATTAGTGCGGCCTGTTTACGGAGGTGCTGTCGTAGCACTGGCTATTCCCAAAGCCTTTGCCTCTCTTCTCAGGCGAGCGTGAAAGAAAGCAAACAGCCTCTGCTGCCAAAGGATGGACTGTTCTGTCCAAGTCAAACAAAACCTAGTGTACAGCCGTGGCGAAGCACGCCTTGTTTCGCCACAGATGCTCGTCCCGGCCAAAAGCAGGATTACACTGGGCTGCCACCTTCCCAAATAGCATCTACCAGGCTTTAGCGACTCAGCAACCTCTCTGCCTGTGGTTACAAGACCCAGCTGTTGTTGTGTTTTCTCAAGGTCTGAAAGAAACTAGGAATAGAGTTGAGGAAGCCTAACCTGGAATTTGGATGGAGATTCACACTTTATCATCCAGAAAGTCACATGCACTTTTCTAGGAAGGAGGCTTACAGGTTCAGAAAGCAACTCTGTTTTCAGCAGTCGGCCTGTTAGCGTGAATTAATAATATATGTAATTCTATCTATGAAGATTTCCTAATGTCAAGAGTGGTTGTAATGTAGCATTAGTGGAAAGGGAGTAAGGAGTGCTATAAGATTCGGATAATATTTGGCTCGATTTGGAATTCCAGCACAGGTCATGGGCTACTTCAGCATCTGAATAATACCAATACATGAAGATTTAAGGAGGGAACTGTAATCTGATCTCTGATCAGTTTTAGTACTCTGGATGCACGCTCGGCTGTGCGGAGCCCAATTTGCACATTATGGTCCAGTGCAGAGGTCAGTTGCCTGTTCACATAGCAGAAACCTCTTCTCGGCCATGTTTCATTGCTGAATTAAATAATAAGCTGTCTTGCCTAAGTGGATTAGTTTTGCATTATTGAAAATGAGCAATGTTGCCATTATGGGGCAGGAGGGAAATGGGATCGGGAAAAGCTTTCTGTTTGCAATCCGAGGCTCTGCAAGAGACAGCAGATGAGCCTAGATAGAATGAAATGGATTGTGTAATTATCATGGTCCAGATGACTATATTGATAGAGGCAACATGCAAACAAATACACATGCATACTGTGTACATAAATGCATACACATGCACACACAAATCATTCTAGTAACAATAAGCATATCAGTACGAATTTGAAATGTATTTTTAGTGGATATCCCAAATGAGGTTGACTTGGATCTTGCAGTGTAGTCATAGAAATATTGTAATGTTTTACAGCCAGTATCTTTTTCTTCTCTAAATAGTATGGTTTGTGGAAACTATGCCAGGTGTTTGACAGCTTGGCAACATCAGGTGCAGTTTCAACAGTCCTGTGTGACACTTGACACCTAACTCTTCCTGATGCCAACTCTCTCTCTCTCTCTCTCTCTCTCTTTTCTTTCACACACACACACACACACACACACACACAGGCTGCGTCCTTCAACTCACATGAACCTCTGTACCTACAGCTGAGCAGACAAGGTGAAAATCACAAACAAAGCTGTACTATATGGGTGGAAAAATACTAGACCTGGAGTTCTGAGACTTTCATCACCATTTGCTAATGATATTTTCAGTAATGCTAACAGAGAAAGTACCCTTAAAAGACCAAATTATGTGTGCTATGCAAAGGTCAAGCAAGGTATAAACAACTCACCACAACTGTAAACAATCTCCAAATCAGTCTAACCTATACCTGCTATGCATATTTTCAGTAATGCTGACCTAGAAAGACCTCCTTTCACAGTTATTTTACTTACTGTTTTTTATTTATTTATTTATTTATTTTAAAGAAAATTTGTTTCCAATTCATAGTCTGAACAAATAGCAAATTGATTACCAACATCAGCTGATGTTAGAGACCTTCAGTGTATTAGGCCAAGAGATGAATACGTCAGTAGTAGTTTGTTCATGAGTGTGTTTTGCTGTATGTTATGGTCTGTTGTCATGGTTGTTACACCGCTTTAGAGTTGGGAAAACCAAGCCTGAGACGGGATTAATGGATATTTACAGGCAAAGCATTTGGTCGAGCTATTCATGGCCCAACTGACATCATTTCATCTCATGTGATAGGATGACAGAAACTGCACCAGTGTAGTGGAGACATGAGCTAACTGCGTAACCAGTTATGCAGGATAAACAAATAAATAAACTAAGTTTCTTTCTTTCTTTCTTTCTTTTTTCCTTACCTTTTATCTGATGAAGGGCCAGCCACCTCTCCTCATGTGGCATGGTGGAAGGACCCCCCACCACCCCGCCGCCCAACACACACACACACAGGATGCATTGCCACTGTCACCAACGACCACCTGTAAAATTCAGTTCTACACTACGCTTTGCTTTCAATAGATGAAATGCCTGTGTTTGTGCGTGTGTGTGTGCGTGCTTGTGTGTGTTCGTGTGTGGTGTGTATTTGTGTGTGTGTGTGTAAGTTCAACAGCCTGTTTTGAAATATCACCATCATTAACTCAGGTAACTATGCGCCTCTCAGGAAAACTGAAATGAAGCAGATGGGTCTCTTTTGCACTTTCTCTCTTTTTCTCTCTCTCTATCTATGCTGTAATGGAGGTAATGAGCCTGCTGCGTCAGGGTGACTAGACTCCCCTCCCCATCCGTGGCCCCAGGAGATTTGTTTTCTTCCACCTCGTTAGGATGGAGTGGCACCAGTGAAGGTGGTGGTGGTGTTATTCTGGGCCATGGGCAGGAGTGTCTAGAATTGATGTGTGCCTTCAGATGCTTGCTCGCTCTGTTATCTCTTTGTTATGTAGGGTTTTTTTTTTTTCATCTGTTAAGATACAGAGATGTACAAAGTCATCCTTAGCCAGCCAAGCCGACTCAAGCTGAATAAGCTAAGCCCTGTTAGATCAAAAGGAAGATGTTGAGCCTTGGCAGCACTCACTGAGCTCTGATGCTCTTCGGTTTTTATCCCACACTGTCTGTGCAAACTCCCCATAATAGAATCTCCACCCTCTAGTCTTCAACAATATGTTTTGCTTTAGCGTGTAAGTAGCTGTTTATGTAGGTGACTGTGTGTGTCTATGTGTGTGTTTTAGAAACCAGCATATTGGCTTAATTCTTACTTCTGTCTTGTAAATATGATGGATATCTTTGGCACCAGTATTGAACCATTCATGTTGGTCCTTTACAGTGAAGTTCCCAAATGAGTGCTTATGTTGGGCTACTCATTACTGCTTAATCAACTTCTCATATGGCAGTTAAGAGTGGAATAAATTTATGTAAATGACAGAGGTAAATATAATAACACTTATGTAGCTGTCAGTACACTCTCAAACAATCCACTAAGTCATAAAGAACTTCAACAAAAGCACCTTTCCACACCAGTCTTGATTTAAATTGGCCTTTAAAATTCTTGTGAGGCATCATTAACTACAGCAGTAACTCTGCCAAGGTAAGCCTTAGTGCTGGAAACACAAGCTCAAAAGAAGACATCTATTTTCCCTCCTTGCATCTTTCATATGTTGTTATCGCCAGAATATCTCTCCAAACTGTTTGGCATGAAATGGAATGAGGGAGAACAGGGAAATAATAGAACGAGAACAGCCGAGCCATGATAAGCCATGTCATGAGTGTTTTTAAGGCTCACAAACCTTCTGTACCATACAAAACAAGACTTTGATTCTGACAGCAATAAAGTACATGACCCTAGAAAGAAAAGCAGTAGCTTACATAATTAAAAGGCCGTCTGGGCTTTGTGTGTGCAAATCTAGACCTTGTTATTGGGGTAGAAAAATATGGCTTAAAATATGTTCATGTAGTAGTATTTTATTAGTTCCTCTCTCTTGGACCTCTTAACAGTGATGACTTGAGAAAGTCGAAATGGTCTTTGAGGCTCCGTCTAGACTGCTAAGTAACAAAAGAGCAGCAAGCAAAGAGAGCACTCTATTGTTCCTGTTGCCATTCTAGAAAAAGAAAAAGAACCTCCTGTCTGTGTTAAATTGTCTTGCTGTAATGAGGAAGGTCAAAGACCTGATCACACTGACTCTTTTTCTAAATGCCAAGGACCTTTATGTTTGAGGTGAGTTCAGATTCTTTGAACAGAAGCAAATGCTGAACATGCTGAACATGTTTCCTTTTTTTTTCCATGTTTCCGAAAATTTGAACGATTTCATGATGTAAACATACCATCTCAATGTCATAACTCTATTCTGGCCCATGCATATTCGCTGAGGACTACATCCTGAAACTTTAGCAGTTTGTAGGTGTTTGCAAATTTTCATCATGAATGTTTAGAAATTTAAACATGCGATATCTCACAAAGGTGAGTACACCCCTCACATTTTTGCAAATGTTCTATCATGTCTTTTCATGGGATAACTCTATAGAAATTAAACCTTAATACAACTTAGAGGAGTCATTGTACATCTTGTATAGCAGTATAGATTTACTGTCCTCTGAAAGTAACTCAACATACAGCCATTGATGTCTAAACAGCTGGCAACAAAAGTGAGTACATCTTACAGCAGTTGTCTTGGTACTCCTTGGTGCTGCCAAACACTCTCGACACCATCTGAGCCACACAAGTTGACCGTGGTCTCGTGTCCTGAAGATAAGCACTTCAAGAACATAGATTACTGGAACCACGTCCTGTGGTCTGATGACACCAAGATAAATTTGCTCAGGTGGTGTTCAGTGTGTGTTGTGGCAACCTGGTAAGTACCAAGCCAACTGTACCTTGCCCTATATCAAGCATGGTAGTGGTAACATCTTGGTCTAAGGCTGTATGAGAGCTGCTGGACCACATGCATGGCATGACAGTTTTACAGCATGATAATGACCTTAAACACACCTCCAAGATGTGTCTGAAGATAAAGTTGTATGGACTGGCCTAGTACCTAAACCCATATGAGCACCTGTGGCATGTCCTTAAGCAGAAGGTGGAGGAGAGCTAGGTTTCCAACATCCACCAACTCTGTGATGTCATCATGAAGAAGTGGGAGAAGATTCCAGTAGAAATCTGCGTAGCTCTGGTGAATTTCAAGCCAGTATTGCTTCAGGCATTGTATAATAACAAAAATATTGACCGTTTGGGCACAATTTGGACATGTTTGCTGTAAGGTGTTCTCATATGATGAGTTATTTTCAGAGGACAATAAATCTATACTGCTATACAAGCTGTACAATGACTGCTTTCAGTTGTATCAAAGTTTCATTTTTATAGTGTTGTCCCATGAAATGATATGACAGAATATTTGCAAAAATGTTAGGTGTACTCACTATTGTGAGATACTGTACAGTAAGGACAGTGACAGGGAGATGACACTCAGCACACTCACATTAGAAAACCAAAGGTTTCTATCAGTTTCTATAATTTGGCCCAGGCCAGGGCCATAACAGATCAAGGCAGGTCCTGAACTGGAGTAAATAGCGCTGCACAGTAAATAGCGACTCAGCCATCTGGGATTGCCCGATCAAACTCAGCCAGGGGAAATGAAAGAAAAATAGAGTCGCAATCTCTTAGCGTGAGATGGAAGTCTGTGGTTACACCTCTCTAAGCTCAGAGCGCAGTTGCACGACTCAGCATTCTTCCTATCAGCTTCTCTTCCCCACTCCATCTTTCCCTCTGGTTCAGAAACTCTTCCTGCACTGCTTCTACCTAAGGGCCTTCATATGGTTCCAATCTGAGGTGACACCACACCCCCTCCTCCTCCTTTCCCTGCGTTATCCGTCCCTCTCTTCTTGACATGGCGGGAGGAGGAAATGCCTGAGATCACTGTTGTCCACACAAAGCAGGTACCGCGTTTCCACGGTGACATGCTCTCTAATATTGTTTCCGTCGACTTAGCACTTTTTCCCTTCTTGCCGCAGTTCTGATCTCTCCCAGCATGCTATGCAGGCCTTAAGGCATGCCCGCAAGGAGATGCCAGACAGAGTTGAGGAACGACAGTCAGCAGTGCTCCGGGGAAGGGTTTTAAGCCGCAGGAAAGTTTTTTTTTTTTTTTGAAGCCACTACCAGCTGTCGTTTTCCATCCTTCTCGCTGGTACACATTGGCAGTGAATAGTATCTGCCAGTGCAGATTTGTCTTCAGAAAAGTACTTCAAAGTGACAAAAATTATGTACACCTCCTGTCAAATAGACGGAAGAAGGTAAATTAATCACAATTGTCAGGAAGTCACTTTCCATATAATTGTTTGTCTTTCAAACATGTAAAACGTGGATTGGAATACCTGAATTGTTGAGGAGGCCAGAAATAACTAAACTAAACACGAGATTGGAGAGAGACAGTTGGACCCGAGTGTTTAGCTATTTGGATTGGCTTAATCTGTTTTATCCAGTTTGCAGGACATATCTTGCAGCTGTTAATTAAGAGGAGTCGGTGAATTGTTAACATATCTAGTCTGAGTTATTTGAGTTGTTAACACCAACTCTGCACCTCAGGAAGACTTCCTCAGACCTCAGAACTTATCGCCTTACATCAGGGTTGTGGGCTAGTAGCAGTGTCCATTGCTTTTCAAGAACAAGTCTCATCTTTATTAATGGGATTTGGCTGTGCAAGCCTCCTCAGTACAGACAAACAGAACCCAACACACATGTACACGTACATGTACACTTACACACATACACACACACAAACATAAACACAAACTCTCTCTCTCTCTCTCTCTCTCTCTCTCTCTCTCTCTTTGTGTGGTCTGACAAGTGGGATTCATTAACTCGGCGTGGTAATCTGGCGCAACCCCTCCTCCCCCAGCCTTCCGTTAATCAGCTGTGCCTAATCTCTGTGGAACTTTCAGTAGCTCCCAGCACCCCGACATATCGGATGCCCGCTAATCCCTTTAAGAAAACTAGTGTGTTCAGGCATGGTGCCGTACATTGGGCAGATCTGTCTTTTTTGTTTGCTTGTCTCGGTGTGTTGTTCACCAAGACCCACCTTTGGCCTGGCCTTTAAAAAAGTCACTTCACCTCACTTTTGTGAAGAGATCAGATGCCCCTTTTTTAGTGCTTTTTCCAATTCAATTTTTTCCCAAGGGCAATGGGAACTTAACTTTAAATGTTAAATGTAAGTGGAATCCTAAAAAACAGCTTCCACTGCCAACAGTTGCTGATAAGGAATGATGTGGTCTTGCATCAGATGTGACTTAAAATTCAAATCTCAACGGAGGTAGATGAAAGTCATCAAACTGAAACTTCTCTTCAGCACTCAAGAGATCACTGAACACTAAACAGATTTAAAGTAGGAAAAGAAGTCCACTGGTTCATCTTTAAAATTTCTTCTCGTAGTTTCTCCATTGTTTGTTGTAATTAGACAATATTGTACAATGTACACCAAAACCATTTAAAAATTGAATTGCGTTCTTACACAAAGGTGGCCAGGCTGCAAGCTCCAATAAATAGCCTTAGTGTTTTATAAGCAGGGTTTGTAACTGACTGTTTTGATCTTCAGCTGGTATAGGTTCACTCACAGTCGGTTTACTAGCATCGTTTCTTAAGAGATTAGAGCCATGAATTAGTAGTCCTTAAACCCATTTAAACTGTGTGTGCAGGCCTAGAGTAAAACAACTGCTGCTGGGGATGTATTAGAGACTGTGCACATTAAGGTAGCTTACGCCCACCCCCCCATTCATCCTGGGTGCCTTCATGCCCAGGCACACCTCTCCCTCTCTTCTCACACCCATCTCCCCCTCCTCCTTACCTCCTCTCCTCCCCTCTCTCCTTGGCCCACTGCACTTGTTTTTCAGCACCAGACACGCACACACACCACCTTCTCTCCTCATTCTTTACTCGCGCCACAACCCATGACGGGCACATGATGTGGGGAGATGTGTGGAGGGTCAGCTCCCGGCCAAGGAAACTTGGGGGTAAATCTCTCTCCATCTCGATGGTTCAGGGTGACCTTTTGCCATGGAGCGTACTTTGTGTAACACTGAGACACTCTTCTAAAGAAACCTATCCCCTCAAATGCCTCAATCCCAGACAGACACATTGGAGTGGAGGGCAGAAGGTCTAGTTGGACTTGCGATAAGTCTATGGCCTACTTTCATGTTTCCTTGGATGATGGTCTAATGGTCTAATGGAAAAATGAGCTGAGGTCCTTTGAAGTCTTATTTTTGCCCATTCTCTTGCCCCACCTAACTTGTTTTCCACCCAGCAAACAGTGCCGATGTTACAAAGTTACACTACACAGACTTTGTCATGCACTGAAGTGTTGCTCCACTGTGTTAGCACAGGACTCGCACTGCAGTACAGGCCACCTTGGATAGAAATGTCAGCTAACCGACCTATGTAAAAAATGACAGGAAACGGTGCATGTTCAATATCCCAGCTCATAAAACCTTTTTACAGGTCTTAACCAGATACTTATGAAACAGGGCTTAGAGAAGGACAAAAAAGGAGCTACAGTATTTCCACTGTGTATGAATTTTCGCTAGGGTAACCAGGAGACGCACTAGGTCCCGCTGTGCTACAGGAACATGAGACTGCGGCTGATTTTTTTTTCTTCTTTTTTTTTTCAATAAGCTGTCTGCTTATCCTCAGGTACCTCCGCAGACTCGTAAAGACCCCGGTGGATATTGCTTACTCGGCACGCTGTGATCCCACCACAGACAAAAGACGCAGGGGCGACAGGAAATTGTGTTTCCCGCAGGCTGCCCACAGCGACATGCCATCCGTTCTGCCATCCAGTCCTCCCCAGATAGAATCATAACTTTTTTCCTTTTCTTTTTTTTTTTCATTGTTAAATGCTGCAGCTGGATTCATTCAAGCCATCTGCATGTATTCACCTGTAAGATCTTGCAGTCTTTCTGTGCACCTATTACAGTTTACCTAATCATAAATTATTCCATGCCATAGAAAATTAAAAACAGGCCACAAAGGTACTTGTATTCTGTTCATGAATGAACTTGTATTGTCATTTCTGTCTTTTTCCATTTGCCTCTGCGAACTCTTTTTTCCCACTCAAACAACCCAACCTCAAATGTATCTCTGGGATGGCCTGGTGTGTGGAGGTAGAACTCGTATACTGCTGTCAGTGGGTTTATGTGTGTAATACTATGACGTGTGTGAGACCACTGCTAATATTTGACAAGGGGGCCTCAGGGTAACTTTACATACACACACTTACACACATACATATGCGGGAAAAGGCCAGGCCTCTCCTGGTTACCAGGACTGTGTTGACCTTTCAAAGACTCCCAAATTGTTTTGGTCCCTGTGTGTGTTGACTTTGGCAGCATCAACATGACTAATGATGCCTAATACGATCCTCATTATGATCACCTCAGCAACATCTGATATGGCATTTGACTCATGTCAAGAGCTGTGGAGTGCCAGTTGGCAGACAATGGCACAAAGAGGCTTTGTTTTAAGGATAAGGGTCCTTTGTAGCTTAAGAACGTGCTATACCTTTATGGACAGACATCAAAGTCAGACTCATTCTCATTCGCTTGCTGAACCTTTGTGAAATTATAATTAGCCCAAGGGAGCGGTGGTCATCACAAGTAAGGGCTTTGAAATGAGAAACCAAACAGCAAAGAAAATCTTATAATTAAAACAAACAAAAATGTCCCTTTTTCAGTTTGCCTTAGGACGAAAGTGTTCACCAGCCACGAAGCAGAGTATGCTCAAATCCATAAAGGAAACAAAAATATGCTTTTTCAACTGCATCCAATCACACTAACTTTTGGACTTAAGTCAGGACTTGCATAAGTGGGCCTTAACTGGGGCATAAGTTGATGGGTATGGTATCTTTGTACACTTTTGTAGTTGAATATCTCGTAGGGAAATATGTAAGACTCAATAGACCTTTCAGAGAGCATGCATACTTATTCTCACACTGCCTCTCTCAGGCTCTAATGAGCATGTGTGTGTGCAGGCACACACACTCTGGCTCTAAAGCTTTTATGCCTCCAGGAGTGCTCTGAGGTGTATGTCTCCTTGTGAAAGAAACAGAGTACCTCCCTGTGTGTGTATGTGTGTGTGTGTGTGTGTGTGTGTGTGTGTGTGTGTGTATAAGAGAGAGAGAGAGAGAGCTCTAGGCTGTTCCTGGAGGGCACTGCAACCCCTGCCATCTTTAAGCAGCTCTTCACAGTAAGGGGGCACCAGACATCTCACTCATTGTCTCTCTCTCTCTCTCTCTATCACACACACACACACACACACACACACACACACACACACACACACACACACACACACACACACACACACAGCCCTCACACTGTGCTCTGTTCTGCTCACAGGGACCTGCAGAGCCTGGCCCCTGTACTTCTCCCTCTTTTGCCTTTCATCCACACTAATTCTCCATCTCTTCATTTTCTCTATCCCTCCATCTCTCTCCCTCTCTCTGTAGTTGCTATCTCTTGCTTTACTGTTCAGTGTTTTTTTTCTGCTCTCATCTCTCTTTCTTCCCGTCTCTCCTTTGCGGTTCTGTAGGGTACATAATGATTACTCCTTTTTCCTGTATTCTCTGTATTCTCTCTATTCTCTCTATTCTCTCCTCAACTCCATTTACTCTCATCCTTCGTTCTCTCACACGCACTGAGCATCCACATGCACACACACTTCTCCTGGGCTGACCTATGGAAAGTGGGGGCTTCCCATGGGAAAGGCATCATTCCCTGAAGCAACAGCACTGTTGAGGTCCCACAGTTGGAATTGCTTCCCAGCAGAGCTCTCTGTATGAAGTGCTCTAGCCTTTTTCTCCACCATGTCCTCAGGGAATGGTGAAAGGCTCAGTGTGATACAGGATTACAGGATCTGATGCATTCATTTTATTCTCTGATTCACGAGCGAATTATCTCTCTGAATCAGAACCTGTATAATATGTTCTGCGTTCACAGTGTTCAGTGTTGGTGTGATGTATTCCTGGAGCATGAAATATCTGTCTGCTTTTAAAGTATTTTGTGTGGTGTTGCAGCTGTGATGCAACATCTGAGTATTCACCATGTCTTTCTCTTCCTCTGATATGTCTTTACTGAGGTGCAATGCAGTTTGTTGCCATTTGTTTCGGCATGTTAACCTCTGTTTCACTCTTTCCCTTTCTCTTTCAGACACGTTTGAGAATGTGATTCTGCAGGCGGAGAACTACACCACCTCCGTCCTCCAGAGCACGTACCGCGACATGGCGGCGGAGGCCTCGGGCGCCGTGCGCGAGTTCTTCACCGATGTGAGCCTCTTCGTGCTGGGCTCGGAGTTGAGCATGGACGAGCTGGTGCATCGCTTCTTCGACGCCCTCTTCCCGCTTGTCTACGACCGCCTCATCAACCCGGCCTGGCGCCCATCTCGCCGGCCTACGCTGAGTGTGTGCGCTCCGCCCGCCGCGGCCTCTCCGGCGCCCCGTTCGGCTCCGCTCTCGCCCAGCTGGCAGCGCAGGTGAGCCGGGCGGCCGTCCCGGCCCGCGTCTTCCTCCAGGCGCTGCACCTGGGCGTGGAAGTGATCAACACCACCGACCACTTGCAGCTGAGCCGCGAATGCAAGCGCAGCCTGCTCAAGATGAGCTACTGCCCGCACTGCCAGGGCTTAACAGCCAGCCGGCCCTGCATGGGCTACTGCCTCAACGTGCTCCGCGGCTGCCTGGCCAGCTTGGCCGAGGTGGACGGCCACTGGCTGGAGTTTGTGCAGTCGCTGGGCGAGCTGTCGGACCGTATGCACGGCGCAGAGGATCTGGAGCAGGTGTTGCTGGGAGTGCACGGGCTCGTGCAAGAGGCGGTGGCACACGCGCAGAAGAATGGACCGCGCCTCTCTGTGCAGGTGAGGAAGAAGGCGTGGATGGGTGTCTGGTAAGGTGTGTGTGGATGGGTTGATATAAGGGTGGGTTCGGGTTTGTCAGTCAGTCAATTCGATTTAATTCAGTTCAATTCAGTGAGAACAATACATTCATTTGCAAACACACTGGAATATTAATTTTAACATTGGAATATTAAGAAGCATTGGGGAAGGGAAAAAAAGAAGAAAAAATAGTCTATGTCCATCTGATTTTTTGTTTTTGTTTGTATCTATATGAAGAAAATCCTGCATATTGGTTGTTGAAATGGAGAAACAAGCAGAGGTGGTTATTATGTGTTAATTTTGAGCCTGAAAGCCCTTCCAGCATTATTCTAAAATGTCATCACTCAGTTGAACAATTCAGAATTCACTCTGATGAGTCTGATTAATCCTGGAAATTGTGGTAATTATTGAATTTCCCTTTGATCCCAAAAATGTAGACAGCTTCACAAATGTGTGCTATTGATTCTGAAAGTGACCAAATATCAGTGAAATAGATTTTAATATCCACAACACAACAAGATGAAATAGCTTATTAGATGTTCTAGCTGGCCAATTAGTGGTTGTGTGAAAACAAGCAGCTGCATCCTGCCAAATGCCTGTAGTCTGTTCATTTTGCTTGTCTCCTCTTGTCTCCTGTTGTGAAAAGGTAACAGGGCTTTTGTGTTCTCCCTAAGCCATCCAGTCTGTTTTGACTGTTAGACTGGTTGCTGTAAGAACATAGCCTAGTCCATAAACCTGTCTCAGCACTGAACCTAAAATAAGATGTTTTATGAGACGTTCAATGGCCAAAACTGGTCAAACCTGAGCAGAAAATGCATGGAAATATTAGTACGGAGATAAAAAAAGGTGTTGTGGCTTTTCTGTCTTGGCTGGATTTGGCACAGAGGTTGACTTTGCCACCCTGACCATACTCATTCTGGCACAGAAAAATGTGCCAGTAAGGCATTTTTAAGCTTCTGTCCCATTAACTGATCCAATTGTCGCTAATGTGATTGTGGTTTGTGCCCACTTGCGACACTTCTGACCCATACAAGACCAGTGGGAGTTTGTAGACTGCAGTGGAGGCTGTAAACATTGGGAGCCAGGCCGGAGAGAGACTAAATAGCATTCTGCTGGCACAGGCTCCTGCACAGCTGAACTCCAATCTCTGCCCAGCGAGGTCTCTGGGCATCAAGTGTATAAATATAAAAATATATAAATATATAATGTTACACATGGATGGACTTGGAGTATGTCATGTATATTTGGAGCAACTGGACACAACAAATGCCAGATGAGTAATCGTGTAACGTGCACACAGACACACACAGACAAACACACACATACACATACACACGCATACACATATAAAATGATTGTGCATAAACAAACACATGACTATACACACACAAATGCACTTAAACTTTTTCAGGTTGGCACAAGGATTTACAGTGAAATGCAACTAGTGCCAAACAATTTTGGTTTTCCCCCATAACAGCCCAAACATGAACTCTCTGCCCCTCTCTCTCACTCCAACACCCCCCCCCCCCCCCCCCATCTAGTGGACCATCCAGAACACATTCCCGATACGCTCCACTATTTCCACCAACTCACCGCTTCGAATCCACTGTGGGTTTGGCGGCCCAGGCCAGAGTGCACAGGAATGCGTTGCCGGGCCTTGCTGCTGCTAAAGTGGCTTGAAATCGCAGAGGGCGCACCGAGCCAAGTTATGCTCGTGAGCATGCCCCCCCCGCTCCTCTCCCACTGCCCTCTCTCTCCCTTTTGCCCTCTCTCTCTCTTTCTCCCTCTTTCTTTCTTTTATGTCCTCTCTCTCCCCCTCTGCCCTGCCACCCTACCCAGGAGCCAGCTGGAACGTAATGCACCCCAAAGTCTCTCTCTATTTCTCTCTCACACACACACACACACACACAGACACACACACACACACACCGAGACATACATCCACATGCCACCGCTACCTCCTTCAGTCATCCTGCAAATTTGATTAGCTTAAAATAACACTGGTGCTGCTGCTTTGGGGCTACTGTGGAAGTGTGTGTACACCAATACACACCACATGATGTTTCAGCTGTGTGCGGCTGTCTGTGTGGTTTTGGTTGTTTAGTTTGTTGGCTTGCCTCATGTAAGATTCTGTGGACACTATACACACACACACACACACACACACACACACACACACACACATATACACACACACACACTTGTTCTCTACAAGCATATACAAACACACATTTTCAGCTTGTTGTTAAATACTTTGCCATGAAATAAACACACGTCCACCATAGCATCACAAAGCCTGAACAGTCACAATTCATCTCCGCTGATGTAGTATACAGGCAACATGCTCCATTTCACTAGATGGATATATTTTGCCACTCAGTAAATGATAGCCTAGCTCAGGATATTACTGGGCAGTGTTGCAGTCCGTCATTCATTACTGCTGGGCCTGATTGTTGGACCCCACTTTTTAAAACAGGAATTGAGATCCAAGTCACCATCCAATTGCTCATGGTCGCATTAGCCAACCAAATCATATTACATGAGTGCTTTATGCCACAACTCTGCACCAGCACAGATGCTGAAAAACTCCGTCAACCCCCCCCCGCCCCCACCAATTTGGTCTCACATCACAAGCATCACTGCCATCTAGTGTTCATGGTTCAAGTTAGTAATGGATATCACCGTTCAACGGTTCACCTGAAGCGCCACAAATTGAACAAGATGAGAGGTCAGGCCTTGAGGGCAGAGCGCGCAGGGAAGAGGGAGTTAAAAGGCTGACTGGTGTAATTTGTTTCCCCTGGCTAAAATAAGCCGATGTCGTGTGGGTGCACGCGGGTTGCACAGCCGAGTGGCCTGCAGCATCGATTTCCCATTCGCTTTTGCCACCAGAGTCTCACAGCGCTCCTCCTCACACCAATCACTTGGGCGACACCATGACTGTTCAGAGCCATCATTTGTAATTTTGGGCTATGGCTTTGCGCATACATACATGTACACACACACACACACACATATATACACACACTCATGCTCATAAAAGTGAGTTCTTACACAAACAAACACACACACACATATACACACACTCATGCTCATAAAAGTGAGTTCTTACACAAACACACACACACACACACACACACACACACACATATATACACTCATACTCATTTAAGTGAGCTCTTACACAAACATACACACACACACACACACTCACACACGTGCTGGAAAGAGATACATGAGTGTGGCTGGAGGTCCATTAGCTTCTCCCTGACGGATGCGAGCATCAGTTCTTGGCTTTGTGAGCGGTTATTGGTATGCACAGCCATCCTCCTTTGTGCCGCGCTCAGCTTTGTGCCTCCCAGCCAGCTGAAATACTCACCCTGCTCTTGGAATTGGATTAGTCCATGATCCAGTGCCCAAGACCGGAAATCTTTGTCCATAGAAGCCCCCACACCCTAAATTGGAAATCCATTCCACTGGAGGGTGGGGGTGAGGGGTGGGTTGATGGGCCTGACTGCACACACAATGCGACAGTTAAGACACACTGATTTTCCAAGCCAAACATGTATTGGACTATACTGACCCTGATTAATGACATAGGGACAAAGATTTTTTTCTGTCGTTACAGCGATTTACATTGATAGGTATTTATTTGTCAGTTTGTTTGTTTGTAAGGTTACAATTGTTTGTTTGTTTTATTTACAATTCTGCTGCACAGCATACAGGTTCTGTACATTTACACATACAGCAACATATGCAGAAACAGCCCGTTGCTAGATGAAGTGTTCAACATAGTCATCATTACATGCTCTCTTTTAATCTCTTTTCATAAGACCTAGCATGCTCTTAGCACATGATTCAGCATTGTTAGAATATCCTCAGCAAGTGCTTGATGGCTGAAGTGATTATGCCTGAACAAAGCGTGTAGAGGTGGGGGCCTAGCCAGGTGCTCAGTGGGACACAGAGTGTATTTTAAGAGACTATTAATGCACTGCGACTTTATTTTTAAGTTATTCAAATATCGATCTGTCATCTAGTTTTTACAATACACACTTACAATATCAAGGTGTGCAGTCACATCAGCAAAAATGAGTTTTTCTCTACGAAAGCTTTACTATGACAGTCAGTAACAGACTATGACTGTCAATTACAGTGTCAGTACAGCGACACACTTAAGAATTTTCTCACACAGTCTGTTGGAAATAGCAACTGTTAACCAAAAGCGAGTCTTTGCCAATATTCTGATCTACACAGACATATAGTTGTGTGACAGGTTCCTAGTTACTGTGCTGGTGAGGTGAGTCTTTCCCAGGTAGATGTGTGTTTGAGTTTGAAGTGACCGTGTCGTGTTCCTGACCGGGGGCTTTGCTCTCCCTCCTCCACAGGTGCACAGGATATGCGGGCACCCCAGCAGGGGCGAAGTCCAGGTGAGCGGCGTGCAGGTGGGTGGGAGCGGCAGAGACTCCATCCCCCTCCGAGCCTCACCTCGAGACATGGACATCTCCCTTGCCAGCAGAAGGAAGTGAGTGTGTCTTTTTTTTCAACTTGCCTCTGTTTTCTATTTTTATTCTATCCATTGTTCTGTTCATACTGTGAATTATTTTGTTTTTTAACGTATTTCTTAAAGACTGACTTCCTGTCTGTTCGTTACTCACAGAGTCTGTTGATTGTTTTTTTGAAACACTTTCTTGATGGTGTCAGGTGTGTCACCTAGTGGACTGCTGAAGAAACTACAGTTTTGTGTGATTTGATTGCCATCTAGTGGATAAATTTTGTAATAGCAGTTCTGTCATGTTACACTGAAAGGAGCTTTTTCTGGTTGCGCGTAGGTCCCTTGTTGTAACTGATCTTGTGTCTATCTGTCTATATTTATATGTGGGTGTGTGTCTGTGTATCTTGATAGGGAGTTTATAAACAGCCTGCGTTCCCATCGCACATTCTATGGTGGCCTGGCGGACCAGCTGTGCATGAATGAGCTCAGCTCAGGAGATGGCCTGGCCTGCTGGAACGGAGCCGATGTGGTCAAGAGGTAAGACCAGTTAATGATACCATCAGTTAAAACAACTAAGTCGTAGGCTCCTAAATGGAAAGTGAATCACCCTCTTAGAGATACAGGTAGTGTGTCTTGAGTGAGAATTGAGTTTAACAGGCACCCCTTCCTGCTGTGCTCCTGTGTGTGTTTACTGGTGGGGATTTCCTCAGGTCCACTTTTTAGTTTCCATTTAAATAGCTGGGATTGTGTACAAACACTATTTTGTTTGTTTGTTTGTTTGTTTTTCTACTGCTAACATCGAATGGAGAGCCACAAGATTGACAGGGGCAGTTTGCTGAGCGTGACTAAAAGTGTTTTGAATTGTAGACAGCACCTCAGACTCCGGCCAGCAGAGAGACACCACTGACTGCTCGTGCAGATTCACCTGAAACTCTGTTGTCCTTCAGACTCTTAGTTGCTGTTTAACTCACATGACTTCACAGCTTCAGCCAGAGTCGCTCGTATTGTTCCATTCTCTCAAGTTCAAACAGAGAGGGAAAAAAACGGAGCGAGAGACACAAACGTTTGTTAAGTTCCGTGTGTGGGGTGGGGGTGGGGGGTCCCCCTTTATGCAGACCTGATACAAGACATACAGAAGATCATTGAAAAGTTTATATTGTGACGTTATGTAACTCCCATTTATGCAGACCAGAACTATTCACGTTTGCTCCCATTGTAACGTTTTGTGTTGCTCTGTCTTGGTCAGTATTCAATGACCTTTGGTTCAAATAGTGGAAAAGTTGGTGACATTGTTTTGTTCCCAACCATAATACAACATTTAAGTCAATTAGTGACTGATGCCCAGACATGTCCAGACTGGTGTCTGAGTAGTTTCATATAGCATCTCCTGAGCCTCCAAATGATGTTGACTTGTTGATTGATGAGGCCTTTTATTCCTGCAGTGCCCCCCCCAGCCCTTGCTCATTTGCCTTTGACACCAGTCTCTAACTGAGCCCTGACACACCAGCTGTTTAGAGCAAAAGTGCCCCATCCCCTCCTTACATCCTCCTTCATCTCTCTCTCCTTCACCTCTCTGTCTATTCTCTTTTCTTCATTTCCTCTCTCTGTTCTCTCCTTCCCCCTCACCCTAAGTTTCCCCCACTCCTAACTGTCTTCCTTTGCTCTTTGTCGTGACCTCCCCACTCCTCTCCTCCTCTTCCTCCTCCTCCTCCTCCTCCTCCTCCTCCTGCTGCTGCTGCTCCTCCTCCTATCTCACCTGGGCTGTCAGTGGCTGGCCACCCCATAAATCGTGGCCCTGTGGTGTTTCCTCTCCAACTGTCATCTGCTGTCAGCGAAACAAAGTGGCAGGTGGGCCTATATTTCAACTGAGAGAAGAGGGGGAAGGTGAAAAAAAAGGATGGGGGAGAGTGAGAGAGAGAAAGAGGTGAGGGAAAAGGAGAAGCGGAGAAGAGGAAGTAGGTGAAAAATAAAGAAGTTGAGAGAGAAGAGGTTAAGGGAGGAACAAGTGAGTCAGAAAGAAAGAAAGACAAAGAGAGAGAAAGAGGAAGCACTAAGATAATTGAGCCAAGGATAGCAGGAGAGAGAGTGTGTGTTAAAAGTGGAGTAGAGAGAAGGAGAGAGAGGTGTGTAGAGAGAGAGAGAGATAGGAAGCTGTAGAGAGAGAGAGAGAGAGAGAGATAGGAAGATGGAGAATGAACAGCGTAGGACCGTGAGGTATAGAGGGGAGGGGAGGGGAGGTGAGGGGAAAGGGGAGAGACAGGAGGAGATGTCAGAGTGGGTTATCGTGCTCCAGTAAAAGCTGACAAGCGAGGTGAGGCTGTTTCACAGCTGCCTGACCCCCCTTCTCCCCCCAGGGCCCCCCGATGGCTCAGCTGAGGGTAATTGCTTTGGTCAGTATCGGCCCTCTGTGTTCACCACAGGCAACAGTGGACACACCACTAGTTGTGGGCCTGTCTGCCAACACCGTCATTAATATTGTCACAGCGTCATTGAATCGTTTTAACAGATGGCTTCAGTTCAAAGTCACATGTATTGTACATGTGAAGCTGCAACCTACTGTATCAGTAGTGTTGTTCTTTGGCTGTCAGTACAACATCATCCAAAATGCAAACCTATAGAATACTGCTTAGAAGTGTTTAAAAATGCTAATGCCCTAGAACTGTTTTCATAGATGCCTTTGAAGGTCCTACGCATGGTTTGTGGGTATCTTGCGTCTCTTGCTTCTCAAGATATGTACTGATACATTCAAATGTTTTATTAATACATAAATGATGTCCCCATCAATGCCTTGATCCAAAGCTATGCTGATGTTTTTTTGGGTGTTAGTCACACACCAGGCTCTAGCAATCGTTATCAGAACTAGAACTTGGGACACTCATACACACATACACACACACACACACACACTTAAACACTACCACTTGAAGCAAGTGCAGCACTGTTGTCAGGAGACGCACTCTCCCTTCCTTGTTCTCCTTCCTCCTCCTCCAGACCCCTGCAGTGGCGAGGAGCTGCAGCTCGTCAGGCCTGGCATCTGGCCCACAGGGTTGTTAGCGGAGTGGGACCACTGCGGTTTCACTTTGCGTTGACTTTGTCATAGACAACCACAGATCTATGGCACTCCATTGCTTCTATATTACCTCAGGGTCTTGTTTTACAGCCTGGGCCCAGAAGAGCCGGAACAAGAAGACGTGATAAATAGCGCCATGTTGAGGGGGGCGGGGGGCACAGCACAGCCAGCTAAGGGGGTTGGAGTTGGGGTGGGCGCTGGGGAGTGGGGTGTTGAAAGGGGCAGAGGATGAGAGCTGATTTACAGTCACCCCCTTTTGACCCAAAACGATTGGTCTGGGCAATCGGAGACCGGCACCTTTTTTTTTTTTCTCTTAAAGATGGCTTGTACACATTATTCCCTCCGTAGCTGTAAAAACCTGTTTGTCTGGCTGAGGTTTTGTTTTTGTTTCTTTGCATATAAAAGTTGAAGAGAAACTTGGAAGACGAGTTGGAAAGAAAAGGAAAAAAAAAAAAAAAAAGGTTGACTTGGTTTGCGGGGTGTTTTTTTTTTGATGGACACCGGCAGCAGACAACATCGGGGAGGCAGTAAACAAAGCGATAAACAAGAAGCAGATAAATCTACAGGAGGACGAGGAACACCTTGTACTTTATCTTTTCTTGTGCCTCTCCAAGACAAAGGGGGAGGCAGGGAGTCGAGAGGAGGCGGGTGAGCTTGTGTGTGGAAGGAGGGGAGATTAAAAGAGATAAAAAAGAAAGTGTGACTTGAAAAGACTTGTTCGTTTTACTGCCAAATCAATGTACTCGGAAACTAGTGCACTTGTCACAGTGTCACAGACGTTTTGGTTTTTTCTTTTTTGCATTTAAGGTCTTATAAAAGATTTGACCTAAGTGTTTGACCTATTATTCTGGAGTCCTCTGCAATCGAAAGCCATTGATTTTTGCCTTAGCACTGAATTGGACCCCTTCGTTCTCACTCAGACATGCACTGAAGCCAATGGTTTTGTGTAATTGCTTACTAAATCAGTCCCAATATGGGGTTGTGATGTGCTGTCATATGATTAAGTTCTTTCTAACATTGTTGGTTGGGGAGCTTTCTGTATGTGTGTGTGTGTGTGTGTGTGTGTGTGTGTGTGTCGGGGGTTGTTGGATGGCATCCATGAATGCAGCACTGATGTTGTCATTAATTGCGCTCCGCCTCTGTCAAATGTGCATTGTCTGTCAGGGTGTGACAGAAAGGTCAGTAGATTCCCACTGTTTTTTTTTTCTGCCCCCTCCCTCTTGAATCCCATCTATCCCTCCTTAGCCCTGCAGTCAGGGCATCGCCGTGCCACCCATTAGACAGTGGAGGGTTTACTTGAAGGGAGGGCACTGGCATTTTGCCCTTATGGAAGCCACTGCCACTTTCTTTATCACTAAGTGGCTTTACATGCATTTTTCCCCCCAATCAGATTGAATTTAGTCTGATTAAAGATTCCACCAAAACCGCTCAATCTGTTTGCATGTCTCAAAAACGATTGTCACCTTTTGGTGTGGAGTTGTTTGTCACATTGTTATTTTGAGTATATAAATGCTTACATCTGACGTCCCTTAGCTAGGATCCCTTAGCTTGTTGCCAGTTGAGGATTAAAACATGTCCAAAGCAGTTTTTATAACAAACACATTTGTTATAAAAATTATTGGTTATATCGATGTACAGTAGTCTGTATCACGTCCAATTAATCTTATGAGACAGCAGCTTTCATTATTACCACAATTCCATTCAGTTCCACCCTCTTGGCTTGCTAAGATTAGCATTAGCAAGGTAACTGCTAGTTAATCACAGAATTAACAGATAGGTATTTGGTTTGGTTTTTCAAATATTTAATGCAAATGCCATTTGCCATTACTTTTGCTGTGAATGTAACACAGGCTAAAGTAGAGGACATATCTGTGGTGATGGATTGATATGGTCTAGTGTCCTGTCCTAATTTTAACTTCCAGTGCCTAAAAGAGTTTTTAGGGTGAAGTAAGTTCATGCCTGTGTGTGTGTGTGTGTGTGTGTGTGTGTGTGTGTGTGTGTGTGTGTGTGTGTGTGTGTGTGTGTGTGTGTGTGTGCGCGCGTGTGCATGTGTGCATGTATGTGTGTCTCTTGTGTCTCTGAGGATAGAAACGGACTTAGTCGGCCATGTCTGCACAAAGGCAGACAGACGCACACACGCGCACACACAAGCATTTTTGGAGACAAATAATTCATACAAAAGATTCATACATTCATACACACTCTAAACTTGTGTGCCAGACGTTCCCCATGTTTTATTCATGGCTGTCTTCTCCCTGTGCCAAAAATGTCCCCGTGTCACCTCAGCAATATGTTTCACGTCTCCCAAATATACCTCTGGTGTTTGTTTACTCACGCAACACGAAAAATAAATAAACAAGTTGAACAGAAAAAAAAGAAAAAAAAAAACAGGTCATCAGACATTTGTAGAACATCTTCTCTCATATGTCTGGGTAATAACTGCTCTGACCCTCTGTGTCTGTTTAAATTCATTATGCAAACCATGACTCACAGGGGAGGAAGTGAGTGCCTATTTGAAAAACACCATTTTATTTAATACCCTACCACCACTACAACACACACACGCACACACACACCACCCAACCCACCCCTTCACAAAATACGATATCTTTTCGTTTACTCTTAAAATGTCTTCTCCCTTTCCATTCCGTCAACAAGTCCTTTAATTTCACAGTCATGTTAACCAGTGGTCCTCTCTAACTGAATCACCTTTCAGACATCTGAGGGGACTTTGAAAGTGTCACAAAATGAATAGGCCTTCCTGCCACCTGCTATAGAGGAGGAGGCAGCGTAAGGCAAGCAGGGCGGCAAGCAGCCTCCTCGTCTCATCTCGTCTCATCTTGTGCCTGTCAGTCAATCAGTCCGTCACCTGACCGTCACCACCCCCTTGGCACCTGCTCAGCTGTGTCTTCCTCTCTCTCTCCCTCTCTCTCACACATACACACACGCGCAAACATGCACACACACCTTCTGCAGATTAGTATGCCGAAATGGTGCTCATGCATAAGCAGGTGAGGCATATCACAAATTCTGAAAGCCAAACTATGTGAGTTAACCAGGATGTTTGAAAGTGAAGAATGACTAGTGAGTCCTAGAGGTCACTGAGCTCTATTGGACAGAGTGGTTATTGAGCTCTGCCCCGCCATCAGGTGCTTTGGATCTGATTCCTCTTCAAGCATCCACACCTTGTGTGTTGTCATTGTGCTCTCAGTGCTCTTTGTTTGTGTCCTTGTCCTCCCCTTACACACACACACACCACACACACACACAAACAGACACAGACACACACACACATTGTAACCTACAAATCTCCCTCTCCCACACATCTTCACATCTCTCTCTCTCTGCCTCCCTCTATCTCTCTCTGTTATATATATATATATATATATTTTTTTTTTTTTTCATTTCTCACACACACACACACACACACACACTCCCTTATCTCTCTGCTATTCTTTGATGAGGCCACTCATCTCTCTCCCACCCCTTCTTTTCTCTCATATTAAGTGTCTGTCTTTTTAATTAGCTGCATTTCTATGGAGAAGGCTGAATAATAATGAGAAATATTGCCACTCCAGGGAGTGCCATAAAGTGTTTCATTCATTCCTTTGCTTTAGACAGTGCTCCGGAACAATGCCGCTGCCCTGCCGACTACGCCACATCTTATCAGGGCTTGACTGATAAGTAAATAAATGTATAATTAAAATGGAGAGAAAAAAACAGAGCAAGCATCTATTGGAATGTCTATTCAGTGGTTCAAAATTGTCCCCCACCACCCCTCCTCCCCCTGTTTAAATCTGCTCCAGATGCATCCAATTTAGTGGGAGCAAGCAAAGGCAGTTTGTCGCTCTGAGCTCCAGTCAACCCTGAATGCTTGCCAGACCTCTCTCAGTGCCTTTCTGTTGTGTGTCTGTGAGCAGTTTCAGTCAGAATTGGGGTGTGGTGGTGGTTTGTGTGTTGGTGGGGGTGGGGGTGGGGGTGGGGGGAGGGGGGTTGGTGAACGTCTTCACACGTTAGACTGTGAGATCGTGTGTTAACATATGCTACTCCTGTCAGGTTGAGTATGCCTGATTTTGTGTTTGTGTGTTTGTGTGTTCACATCTCAGCTTGTCATGCATGTCTACAGCAAAGCAAAGCCATTCTATGCATTCTGTGCTATGAGTGTGTGTGTGTATGTGTGCATGCATGTGTATGTGTATATGTACCTGTGTGCATGTGTGTATGTGTGCATGCATGTGTGCTTTAAGTGTGTGTGTGCGCATGTGTGTGTGTGTGTATGTGTGCTATGAGTGAGTGTGTGTGTGTGTGTTTGCATGCATGTGTACTATGAGTGTGTGTGCAAACGCGTGTGCGTGCGTGTATGCGTGCATGCATGTGTGCTATGAGTGTGTGTGCGCTCGTGTCTGTGTGTACGTGTGCTATGAGTCTGTGTGCGTCTGTGTGTGTGTGTGTGCGTGCACGCACATGTGTGCGTGTGTGTTAGCACTGGTGTCATCAGCAGTGGGTCAGCTAGTGGTCATCTCTGACTCATCCTGCCTCCATTTGCACTGGCCTGGCTGCGAAGAAGCTGATGTTAAAGACTTCTTAATGGAAATCCATGGTTGGAGGACTGAGCTGAATATCTCCTCCAGTGCCATCAGTCTTACTTAAAAAGCACTAAACAGACTTTAAAAGGAATTTAATCCAGCAGCAGCCACTTGCTTTTTCACCTTCATAAAACGTCACTCTGATCCCATCCTGCAGTCACATTGAAATAGGAGGGTTTGCCTATGTGTGTGTGTGTGTGTGTGTGTGTGTGTGTGTGTGTGTGTGTCTGTGTGTGTGTGGTGTGTACACACATTGTATTTGCTCTCTTGATAAAATGGCCCGTGCGGAAGAGGAGATGTCAGTATGCTCCCAGTCATCTCAAGTATTTAACAGTGGAGTGAGTATGAGAGATTGAACAACAGTTCTCAAGCAGAGCGCAGTGTGCCTTTCTGACCTGTTGAGGGAGCTATATCCATTTGTTTTCCCCGCTTCTGCTGACGACATTTCTATTGATTCCTTGCCATCGAGTGAAATATTTGGTGCATTTCACTTAGTGTGAATGAGAGAGGGAAATGTTTAAGCAGAAAGCCATAAAACATTCTGTTAAATTGTTTATGTCATTACTGCATGTCATATCTGCAATTATACTGAAAAATTGTAGATGTAAATAGTTTTAAGACAACAGTTTAATGACCATGCCTCTTTCTTTGCCTTTAAAAGTACCACTATTGGCAAGGTGTGTGTGTGTGTGTGTGTGTGTGTGTGTGTGTGTGTGTGTGTGTGTGTGTGTGTGTGTGTGTGTGCAGAAGATGTCCAGTAATCGCACAGACATGGCTAGTGTCTATCTTGCCAAGAAGATACATACCATTGTCATGATGTCATTTCTCCCCTTGAGTCCCTTGGCTCTCAGCTATCAGCGTGATGATAAATGATGCTTCAGTGGCCCAGCCAACATGATGCATTCCCATGTGACTTACAGCTTCAAGTAACCCTTGTATTATGAGCTGACAACCACACTTATTGACACAGATGCACAATCAAAACAGGTGACTTAGTACTTAGTGACTTAGAAGTCTTATGAAATGATAATGCAAAACACTGAAGGGAACTCTTCCTCTTCAGAGTCATCTTCTTTGACATTCATTCTGTTGTTTACCCCCAAAGTACTTTACCTTGACTTCTAGCTAGTCAACCATATTGAAATAGGTTAACCTTTTTGCCTTGGCTTTCTCATAGTGGCGATCCCATGACAGAGCCTGTTGTGTGTGCTGTCTACATCTGCACAGTGGACCATTCCAGCGCTCCTCTGTGAATATCCATTAACCTGGGCTAATTCAACCTTGAGGCAAAAAGAAGCCCTTGTGGGCGTCTGGATGAATGGCGTCTGTTGCTCTGAAGGAGGGTGAGGTGGTGAAGCTGGCGCCAGAGGCAGCACCTGCGCACCTGTGTGTGTGTGTGTGTGTGTTGTGTGTGTGGTTGTGATTTATCTGGGCTCTGAGGCTGTCATGACAGGGGCGGCTTCCCTGCAGTGCCACAGGTGATCGGGGAGGAGGGGGAGAGTGTTGGAGGAGGGGCATGATCGATCCACCAGCGAGGATAAGGAAGGCAGATTAGGTCAAGCTGAGGCGTGGTGCACTCACTCAAGCGATCAGGCTGCCTTGGGCTGGGGTACTTGCGGGGGTGGGCACAAAGAGACACACACACACACACAAACACACACACACACAGCCAGAGGCTACATGCACAAACACACACACACACACACACACACTCATACAAACACAGCATAGTATGCACAGCAGACAGACACACATACAAATGTATGATCCATACATGCACAGAGATATTTACATTTGGAGAATCAAGGAGTCCAAATCTGGGAAGGACATGAATGCACAAACACATATGCACTTGCACATGCCTTTTTCTGTGCATATTTATTCATGTGTACATCCCTTCTGCAGCCACTTTATAGAATAGATAGACTATATATATAGACTATATTTGAATAGATAATTCTCATCCCTCTGTAGAGAATTAAATGCAGCCAGACATAAAGGTGATGACACACATCAAACATTGGTAAATCCGCTAATTATTGTACAGAAAACACATTGGCATACGCTGAAGTATGATGACAGACAAGACATTTGTAACCTATGGACTTTAACGACATACAGAAGCCAACAGACACATAGTGCAAAGGATAAACATCTTAAAGCTGCTGATATTTAACCTTGGCCAACATGATCCCACCCCCGTGTTTGTAGGTATTTCACAAGTGCATATTTCAACCCCAGTCCTCTCGCTCCATCTCCCAGACTCCTCTCTCCTTGCACCACTGTTGAGAATGCGTTCCAAACATCTGTATTGAGATTGCTGACCCACTGACAGTAGCCTGCCCCTCCTCTGCACCGAATCAAAGCACTATTGTCTGAGGTGACCTCTCCCTCTGTCACACCCCCACTCAATGGGATAATAGTCTGGAGGAGGCACAGTGGAATCAAAATAGACAAGGAGTGTTCTGATCTCTCCACAGTGCCAAACATGCAGGTGATTCTCCCCCTCAAAGTGAGATATCCTCTGATTGTGAGTGAAATGTACGTCATTTAAAATACGTTTGAGCCAGCAGTGGAAACACATGGTTTCACCTCATTGCAGGGCCCCTTGAGAGTTGCATTTTGGCATGTTTAAACCAAACATTATGTTTAAACTCACTCATTTTATTGTCTGTTTGCTGGCAAGTGTGGTTTAAAATTCATGAACATTAGTGCTTGTTTGGAAGGAAAACTTATTATGGATTCCACCCATGTAACCACAGGTCCTACTCCATTGCGTTGGCTAGGAACATAATGATATCCTCTTAGCAATCAACATATCACGTTGAATACCAGCAAAGTGACCCTCCACATAATAGCTACAATTAAACAATTACGAGATCTCACGCAAATTCAACTTGGAATTTCCCTTCCAGAGCTTCTAAGTGGAAAGTGTTGACATACTGCAGTGTGACTAGGAGTTTGAGAAGACAATTTCACATTTGTGAAGATTGTTTCTAGAAGACAACTTGAAATCTTTGGCCCAAGTGCATACTCTGTGCTCACAGAGAAAGCTTTTCAACAACATTGGTTATTTGCTCAAGACTGGGTATTTACACACTCTAGGCTGACAGCTTCGTTTTTATTCATGTTGTTCGTCTTTGAGTAAGTTCTCCCTTGTAATTATTTGGATCACACTGTCAAAGTGTCAAGGCAAGGCCTTTGCCAAGGCAAAGTGTGGAGAATGAGTGACTAGTACTCCTCCAGCTTTAGTAACAAACCAGATTAAGTGATATATTCCATGCTCACCATTCGCCTGAAAAGTTTATAGTGCTTTCATTCTCTCTGCTGAAAGCCGTCAACTTTCCTCTCTCTCATCTATTTTCTCCCAGTGTTACATGTTTTATTTGGTTCATTTGGTTGACACCAGATGCCTTGCAAGCATATAAACACAAATATGTCTGTGGATGTTCAATTGCAGTTGTAATTTTGGGCCAGAGGCAGACCCCAGCCAGGGTGTGGAGAGAGAGAGTGTAATGGCCCCTTTCCTTTTGCCTGTGTTGTGTTCAGTTTCTATGACGACCAAGCAGGCTTATTAAAAAAAAAAAGAAGAAGAAGAGGAGGAAGAAGAAGAAGGAGAAGTTTCACCTTTTCTGAGTTTGCCCTTTTACCTGACAGCCAAGATAAACGAGCCAAGTTCGGTGAGGCCGTGAGCACAAACACGCATTTCTGCTCGCCCGGTCAGGCCTGATAGGCTCCCCTCGAACCTTTTGTTTACTTAAACACGTAGGGAGCATAATGCAGCCATTCAGGACGTGGCCCCCGTGCCGACCACTGGGCAGGAAAAACAACAGCCTCTGTCCCACCGTGCACCTGTTTTCCAATAACGTCATATGTCACCTACAGCTAATTGCTACAATGACGTGCTTGGACAGAACTAGTGGACCATCTGCCCTCACACAAATGCTAACAGAACACAAACTTTGCCCCATCAAAGGCAAGACTTTTGACATGGTCCCTTGAGGACTTGGTTCCAAGCCAGTGCTGAGGCAAGAGCACCAATGTGACTCATTAGGTGGAGGGATTCCTTTGGTCACCCTAGTGGAAAACTGCATTTTCATTGCTGTTCTTGTGGATCATGCTAGTTTGTTAATGTTATCAGTTCACCCCTAGTGAAGGTGCACAGGGCAGTATGATAATGCATGATGATGCAAAAAGATGAATCTCTCATCAGCACTTAACTGTAGACCTGCTGTTTCCAACATATGTTTTAGCACTGGAAGCACTCTTCTTTTTACCCTTTAAGGAAAAAATCTCACCTTGAATGTGTGTGTGTTTTTGTTATTGTTATTGTTGTTCTTGTATTTTAGATGAATTCAAACCAAGCTCTCTTTTCTTTGATTCCTTCCATTTGTTCCCTTGAACAAGTTGTGGCTACAGCAGGAGAATAGAGATGACTCCAGCAGTAGATTCTTAATTCCAGCTGTTTGGGAAATTAAGCTTTGTGATACTCAATGGTATTTTGAGAGTGTAGCATCTTTGCTGTATACCAACTACCAGATCAGATAATTTATGTATTTCTCACTTTTTTAATAGAACTCATTAGTTTCTAACATCATGTAGGTGTTGTTACCAGTGGTACCAATTAGGGAACATGTTAAGCAAATTTCTTCTACTGTCATAAACAAATGCAACTTAACATTATAGGACGACCTAATCATGCAGTAATAATATTGACGTAGGTTTTGGAGGTGCTCGAGACTCATTAAAATTGCATACCCCCCCGCCCCCCAAAAAAACTGCTTTATAAGGTGAAATGGCTACAGCTGTTGTTGTGGAAGCAACAGGAGAGATCACCTCTTAAACCTTTTTTTAAAAAAAAAAAAAATCTGATGGAGACATTGATTTTTTTATTTCCTCATCCTCCTACTCCTGTTATTGTTCTTGGCTTCTTTCAGCTATCTATGAAGTGGATAAGAAAATGCTGCCAAGCTGTTTATGCTGTTGGTTTTCTTCTGCACTCCAACCGGAAATGTAAAATCCTCAGTATACAGACATGAGGAAACTGACAGCAGTGAGATACCAAAGCAAAGGGCAGAGAAAATAATTGGGAACAGACCCTGACATCTGTTGTTTTAATTTGGGCTATCCACATTGACTATCACATCTCTTTGATGAAGACAAAACAGGGCCAAGCATACGGCCTCATCTCATCCTCGACACATGTTAATGAACCAGCAATGAACTTGGCTGTCCAGTTAGGGATTAGCGATAGCCAGCATCGTACTGACCCCTTGGTCATGCACCCTTGATCCCCCTATGAAAACATTGTGATTTTTTTTTTTTCCTCCAAAAAAAAATATATTTAAACATCTAACCCCAGAAGAGCACCGCTTGACTCTGGGAAAAGAAAAAAAAAACTGAACATGATTTGTTTCCAGGGTGCAATACAGGGAAGGTTAACGTGTTAATCAGTAGATTTGTTTCATTGCTTTTTACATGTTCATTTCCCCCTCCTCTCTCTCTCTTTTTCTCTCTCTCTATCTCTCTCTCTTGCCCTCTCTCTTCCGTGCTCTCTCTCTCACTCTTTCTCTCTATGTTGTAAAGCCTCCTCAAGTTCTTCTCATTTGAACCTTTAATTAGAGTTTGTTTACCGGGTACAAAGCCTACTTCACAAACGCAGCTGCGCTAATGAGATACTGGGGAGCACAAAATAAAACATAACCTCGGGTGAAACAGCCGAAGCTTTAGTTTCTCCTTATGCGAAATGATGTTTGCTGCGAAATAAATAAATAAATAAACAAACAAATCAGCAGACTACTAAATAAACCCATGTTAACTGTTGTGACATACACATTTTTGATTTATTGTATGCCCTTTTCATATGGGTCAGACCCCTGCTAATTAGCTTTTATCAACAAATAAGAATACTGCGCTGCTGACTGAGTTACCAGCATGGTGAGTCTGTGGCACTTATTAATGGAATCTCACTAATAACCATGTAGCCAGATAACATATGACCCTTTGATTGGTGTACCTGTTTAAATTGGGCCATGGTGAGTTGCATCCATCAAATTTGGTTGGAAAAGAAGGCAAAATTCTCAAAATGTCTCAAAATTACTCTTTTTGTGTCTGTAACACGAATTGCACAAGACTTTGCATTAATATATTACAAGTATTACAAATATTATCATACACAGGCATACACACATAGAGATAAACTACACATGGACATGAATATATACACGCACACCAAGTGTTGCCCTATTCATAATGACATTTTAGTAGAGGTGATGACCAAATTGCTGAAAGGGGTTTAAAGAGATAAGACTAGATCAACTTACAGAGAAGAGACAGAATAGCATGAATGAGGAGAGAGGGATGAGAACCTTGGGAGCTTGGAGTGAATTGTGGTTGCTCAGCTCCTCAGGGTTGATGTCTAACCACTGAGAAGACAGTCTTTGTTGTTCTGCTACAGCAGGCTGATGGGGTCAAGTCTAGGCATGTGGGGCTGCTTGGATGACTGAAATTTATCAAAGCCCTTTAAATCATGACACCGCACCTTGCAAATCATGTCAGAGGTAGCAAAGGAGATGAGACAAGCCATCTGTGAGGCTTACGGATAAGAAAACCATGCACATCACGTCAAAGCAAGGTTGGAAAGCATATTAGGGTTAGTTTTAACAGTGTGGTATTTTCTCTGTTTTAATAACAGCCCAGGGTTTAAAATGAAGACGCATATCAGTGTTCTCTGCAGAATGTGATATTTACATTATATTATCGAGTGATTCACTCCCTGTCACTTTCACACTTCTTACACGTACCTGGTGCAAAGTAATTAAAATGGAATTGTGAACCGCAAAAAAATACAGAAATATATAATTAAACAGCACAAATCCCAAAAACCACACATTTTAATAAGTATTACTGCATCCCAAAATCCCATGCATAAATAAGAGGTGTAGCGAAGCTTGAACAGCCTTCATCCGTCCTGCATCTGCAGCATACCTGTCGAAACACAGGAGAGAGGGAGTTATCATTCTCTCTCTTCCTCTCTTTCCCCTTCTCTCTCTCTCTCTCTCTCTCTCTCTCTCTCTAATGAAGAGCCCTTGTGTGAGTTTGTTTCCCTGGTAACAGCCCAGGTCCCTGAAATCAGTCTTCCGTGATTGTCCACATGAAAATGACTCCGTTGAGATGCCATGCGGAAACATAAATACAGATAGGGACAGCAGATCGAGCCTGGGAAAGCTGCAGGTCCACTGAGCTATAAAATTGACTTGGAATCAATACAGTTGCAAATACGTCAGGCGAGACAAGATGTATGATCTGGACATTAGAGAAAAAAAAGGTAGGGAAAGCAATGCTGGGCGACTGCAGACAGGCAAGGGCGCTAGGGGACAGTTGCATGTGCTCGTGATGGGACCCATATGTAATGTGTATTACTTTATGATAGTGCTGCTCACTGAACATGTTGAATTTTCCTTGAGTTGATAACATCCCTAAACACAAGAGATAACCTGCTAAGAAGGACACACTTTTCTATCCCTTTGTTGGTCACTAAGGGACTTCGAGTCATAGGCAGGGTATCTTACAGCCTTTGCACCAGCACCATCAGTCATTTAATGGTTTTGTAAAAGGGCATAGCCTGATCCCTTTCTAATGCCAATATTTTTCTTAGCTATATACAATAATCTATTAACCCTACCTCTCACTCCAATGTCAGTGTTTTTTGACTGTTGCTCTTACTCCTTTCCCTTAAACTGGAGGGTCCAGTCTTTTGACAGTGTACAAATGGCAAACCCCTTATCTGTGGAGGAAAGCAGAGAGGAGGTCTAAGGAGCGCTGGAAAACATATCAAGCATGTTCTTGCCGAGCAGCGTCCCAGTAGATGCCACAGCGAGCGGTCCCTTTACATCTCTGAATCACGCCGATGGGAGGTGCTTGTGGTTGGGGATTTGTTGCTTCCCAAAAAGCAGACACATAAAACATGGCTGTCGGAGACCCGCAAGAGAGAAGCACTGAAAGGAACACGGCCTTGCTGAAGTGATTCTGTGTGAAAACAGGCGAGGCTCCATGGAGTGTGAATTAATTGATTCCAACATTAAAAATTCAGCTATATAAGTCCAGATCTTAAAACTTTCATATTTTTGGCTGTGTAAAGAGAAAGGTCTTGAAAAAGAGCTGAACATCCCCCTTAAAAAAGTTTAAATGTATAATATATCAGTGGAAAACCTTGTTGTGAGCTAACGATGAATAATGATGTTCATAGGAGAAGTAAATAATGAGAGCTGCTAACTGCAAAATTCCAGGGTGGCTCTGGTTGAGTTTATTTTGCCTGAGACTGTCTGACATTGTCGGCTGGTCTAATTAATGGAACATATTTATTTTCTGGGTCAGTGGATTTCTCTGTTGGCTGGCCATTTTTTTAAAGTGGCATTTTGTCCAATTGACCAAGCCATTGGACTGCTGTGTGGTTTACTTTGCCTCACGGGCTTGAGTGCGACTTCTGTTTGTTGGCTCCATTGACGGTCCACACACACAGCCTGTCTGATAGAGCAGGGCTGAAGTGTGTGAATGCAGAGAAGAGTGCTGGTCTTGGAAGTGGAGAACGATAAGCTCTCACTCTCTCTCTTCTGTGCTCTTGGATCGCAGTCCTCTCTTCCAACCAGCACAGCAACAGCCCTTATCTTACAACACTCCAGTCAACACATACCCCTTGCTGCTTTATGGGAGATTTATCTTCCATTGAGGTAGAAATTACTAGAGCTTTTTTGCTGAAATTGCAACACATCGCCACCTCGTATGTGGGAATGGATTTGGTGACACCACAGCACTGCAGTCTTCGATGCAGTGAAGTCTCTCAGCAGGACAGTTGCATTGCAGTATAGTATCCCTTTAGAAGGCCTGCCGCATGGGACTCAGGTAAAACTGGGTTGTTGCTGTATGACCCTCTCCTTTGGCTGAATGGTTTGATTTACTGTTTGGCTTCTGGTTGTTACTTGTTCTGCTATCACACAATACCACACTGGCTTATTGAAGCAAAGTTCAGCACTGTCTTATGAAAATTATGTCAAACACCAGGCTACATATTTAGTAGCCAATTAATTTAGATGGCTGAGGTGTAGTCTAGTTTTTAGGCCATGTGATCAGGAAATCATACAGTTTGGCAAGTAGTGACAATCTAAACAAAAATAGCTTAAACATAGTTAAGTTAAAAGTGATAAACACCATGATGAGAACATTTCTGAGAAATATACACAGTCTAATTCTGTCTGCTTTGTCCTGATGTTATAAATACACTTGTTAACCATAAATGACTATGCAATGTTCACAATGTTTAACTGCTTGACAGGCATCTGTTATATTTGCCGTGACCGTGATCAGTAGTCGGTGTACTTCACTTCATTTCCTGGAGAGAGTGTAACTTCATTCCCTGCAAGCATTCTCAGGTCTCTCTCAGAAAAAATAAATTGCTAATTACACTGTTTGGAACAGACATTTTTGCAAAATGATATCTCAGAACAATAAGGCCTCTCATCCCCTCATAACCCTTTTGTCAGGATAGAAAATCATTTGTAAAATAATGAAAAAATAAAGGTCTATTTGGAGACATTCTGTATCATTCTCTGAATTCAAGTGAAAAATACTAAGAACTAGGCTAAACTCTGGATTTTCTTTACTACTTGACCGTGGAGTTTTATTGTGGGTAAAGACACTTTAAACTGAGATTCAAACTGCAATGTGGTTTGTTATGGTTTGTTTTTGTGTTGAATTGGCCAGGCAGATTGCAGTCCTCACTGCATTGTACCCTTTCAGTTTGAAATGTCACAGCATTATGTGCAATTCAACAATGTGAATTGTGACTGCCTGTACTGAGCCATCTTCATGAATGTTGAGCATATATGAAATAGAAAGCATTCTTAGATGCATAATGAGACACTATCTGTCAAAAGTGGAATTTTCTGTCTGTCAGAAAGTGCCTCGACAAATCAGAGCAGCGCACACAACAGGCCAAAAGGCCACACTCGAAATTCTCATCCTGCAACAGACATTCATGCCTGTCTCCACCTTCGACTCAATCACCCCTCTGGGGCGCTTGTCATAACACCGTATAACTCAAAATGCTTTGCCAGCTTCAATTAATTTCCAGACCCCGTTGGCTAATGCTGCAGTTCTTGTCTGGCACACATCAATGCAAAGTTCTGGCTCACAGGCTTCCACTGATTACACTAGCTAAATGTAGCACCAGAGGGGGCACCATGTGTGTGTCTCACTCTGTTTGTCGGGCAATTCTTGGTAGGGAATATTAATCTCTGCAAGATATGCAAGCTGTGTCTGTCTGTGTGTGTGTGTGTGTATGTATGTGTGTGTGTGTGTGTGCGTGTGTGTGTGCTTTTGTAAGTGTGTCTGCTTTCATCAAATGAATGGAGGTGCTAAACATGGTGCAGTGTTGGGATGATTGTGTGTTTCTGAGACGTGATCTGTAATGTTTATTAAATATTTGAATGGAGTGTTTTCCTTCAATCAGACACCGGGTGTTTGAATAGCTGCTGCTGCTCCCTTCTTCCCCCATCATAATGCCGTTTCCCCATCTGCAATATTTGCTGAATGGCAAATATTGCACGGCAGGGTAAGATGAACGTTGCACATCAATATCCGCCATTGTCTCCGTTATTCAATTTGCAATTTTCCTCGTCACCTTTCATGGAGATTGCATTCAATCATGGCGCGTCATTTCCCCTAATTAACATCCCATCCTGTTGCATTTGCCAGGCAGAATGCTGCCTCATTTTCCCCTCGTCGTCGTCTTTGCCCCTAGGGGAGCATTGCTGCTGCGCCTGTCGAGGTCATTACGGATGCGTCTAATGGGACAAACAGCTGCTAGAGTGATTTGCTGCGTTTTGTTTTGAATTATACCAGCATTACAAAATAGGTGAAAATGATCATTCATCCTTTTTGTTCCATTTTGGCTTCTTTCTTGTTGTCTCTTGTGCCCCCAGTCATTAATAGTTTGCTGGTTGTTTGACAACGAAGTACGTGACTGTATTGATCTTTCAAAAATGCTTTTGGCCCAGCATTCTGTAATTTATCATTTTACTCAGTTTTTCATGGTCATTGACTTATTAATGCATTCATTTACTTGGGCTTGCCAATTTCTTGTTCTCTCTAACTTTATAACCAGCCAAGGACACATGTCATGTGAATCCTTGTATTAAACCGATGGAAAGGTTGGATGCTGCGCACGACAAATCTCATCAGATTTGCCCAGACATTGATGCCCGAGCCAGTTTCTCAGAGGCTTCAAATTCGCAATGCGGACTTCAGCATCCCAAGCGAGTCCACTAGTGCTGGCTGTGAGCCCTGCCACTGGCCGTAAGGTGTGTGGGCTGCTGCATTATCAGCGCGTCTCGAGTCCTGACTCACCTAATTACAGAGGAGCCGAAAAGAGAGCTCTTTTGCATTGTTTTCACCAAGGACCAACCTCTGGGAGTAAAACGCTGCTGATGTCTCTACGTTCTGCAGATCCATGAGATTCGCCTCACCAGCAAACACTTTTACTGGACAGAATTATCCCTGCCATCTAATCTGAGGACCATGCTCATCCCGTTGACTATAGTTTTTTTCCTGTCTCTGTTTTGTAACTTGCTCTCTTTCTGCTGGTTCTCTCTCTCCTCCGATTCACCTGTCTCCTGAGCTGGTTTGAGATTGCATGTGCATCGCATCAATGTCCGTCAGTAATCTTATTATGCAGAAGCGTTTGGTCGAACTGTCGGCCTGTCGGCTGATGACTTCCCATCTATCTGACAAAAGAGGATGCATCTGGGAGAGGCATGCCAGAGCGTACGCCCGAGCTGCTCCGTCTCAGGCCTTTTCTCTTTTTTCGGATGCCGAGAATCGCTCACGCCGGCTGTGCGCACCTCCATTAGTTGCAATTCCCGTCACCCCCTGGACTATCACCGTGTGGGCGAAATAAATGTTTTACTGTACCCCGTTTCACTTCACAACAAAAGCCCCTGAAGAGTGGCGTATGTAGAGGAGATAGATTGCATAGAGATGAAATGAGATTATCGTGTGGAGAAGAGAGAGAGAGAGAGAAAAAGAGGGAGGGAAGGAGGGAGAGAAGAAAGAGAGGGAGAGAGGAAGACAGGCCATACTCACTGATGCACCCAATCCTAAAACTGTCGCTGTGATCCGACAGAATGCTAACTAGAGCCTCTCTCTCAGCATGAGAGTGGTGTTGGAGAATGCTCCATTTGAATGGAAGACAGAACCAATCTCTGATCTATTTCTCTCGTCTTTTTTCCAATAGATTGGAAGGACGAGTGTAGGTGTAACAATGGCACACATTCAGTGTGATGAATGCTTCCACATGTGCCGTGTTTTTCATCATCTGACACCTTTTAAGGAGCGAGCTGAGGCTCTCCAGCTCCATCCCACCCTGTGAGACTCTTTGTACTGTAAGCATATTATGAAATATTAGTGGAATGCCGGCAATGGATCCCACAGGCACAATGAAATATGGGACCGGCTCAAATGAGTTTCTGTGTCTCTGTATGTTTGTGTGTGTGTGTGTATGTTCCTGAGCCTGTGTACGTGTGCATACAGAACTTATGAATCACACCCGTCTCAGTCACACTTTACACACTTTTCCTGGACCACTTCAGCTATTAAAGTGTGGTAACAGCCATGGGTTTAATTTAAGCAGTAGTAGTCTTAATACCAGTGTGATTTTGTTGAAAAAAAATGCACACCAAAGAACAACAGGCTTTGGATGTTCTGCACTTTCAACAATAGATGCACACCACCCTTCATCTGAGTTCAGTTCACGGTTGGCTAGTTTGGCTTTTCTTTCCTCCAAAATATGCCAGCTCTGAAGAAAACAAATGGGATGTGTGAGAGGCTAATGGACATTTAAGTCATGGTCTGTCACATTTACACTCGCGAGAAATGGCCACAGATGGTGGAGGTATCATTTACCAAGCATGGGCATTAATCAATCCTTGCCAGAGCCTAGCAAAACTGAGCCGTCCACAGAGGAAGTGACTCATTCCCACATTATAAAATTAGCCCAAGTTATCAGGCATCCAGCTGCAAATGTGAAGTAGAGTACCGGCAAAGGTAATTTGCCAATTGTTTTCTCACACATAGTTTTTCAGGGTTTCACTTTTTCGCTATGGGGCCCTGTTTTTGCCCTGTTCTGTTCTTCTGTCTACTAAATTTTCATGAACATGAAAGAATGTTTTGAACAAAGTTGATATGGCAGGAAGAAATAAGGTAGATAAAAAATGGAACAAAAAATAAATTGAACTTTTTTTTTTTTTTTTTTTGCTCTGAAAGGACACGCACAACAGTTTGAGTAGCTTGGGCTCCGTCGACCGATCACGTCAGACACACCTTCTGTTTTCTGTCTCGAAAACATCATGCTCGACGTTTTCTGTGTTTGTGAATAAATCAGAAGAAGCAGAACCTAGACGCACAGAAATGTGGTTGTGTGTGTGCACACGTATGTGTGTGTGTGAGAGAGAGCGAAAGAGTGCAAGTGGAAATGATGGAGGGATAGAATTAGAAAAAAAATGGCAATGCAAGTGACACTGAATGAAAGAGTGAACTGAAGAGGAAAGGAGAGAGTGACTGAGCAAGAGATAGAAAGGAAGAGCAAGTGGGAGCGAAAGAAGGAGAGGCGAAGCCATCGAGGGTGGGGGACATTTGCATTCCTCTGAAGTGACACACCTCACCCCCATCCCCACTAGACATACACGCACACACACACACACACATACACTCTTTCTCTCTCTCTCTCTCTCTCTCTCTTCCTCTCTCTTCCTCCCTCTCTCCCTCCCCTCTCCCCACCTGACTCTGAGTGCTGGCAGTGAGGTTGAAAAGCTGCAGAGAGATGGCGTGCGGAAGGTGACAGAATGGCTAAGTGACAGCTCCAGGCTGACTCCTCTCTTAAAGCCCTAAGCAGAAATCAAAGCAGGTACTCAGGTACCTTCAGAGGAGAGCTTTCTCCTAGAACTGAGGGAGTTGGGTAGTGGGGCGGCAGGGTGACGGTGTGGGTGTCAGGGGGTTGAGTCACTTCCGTCTGTGCCTCTGCACAAACCAAGCCAGAGGTTATCCTATCTGCTGGGATGTGAGCGGAGGCTGAGGTTTTTGGGAGGATGAACTGAACTTGGGAAACAATGTAGATAAATGAAAGAACAGGGTGACAGTTTGTGAATTTAAACTCCTAAAAAAGAGAACATTTCCAGGGCATTTTCTAACTTTTGTTCACATAATGCCCCTGGTTCTGCATGAATGTAGTGTTTAGTGTTGTTTATTGTTTAGATTTGTCGAGTAAACATTGGAATAGTCTCCTATCCCATCTCTGAAAGCTGTAGGAACTGTGTGCATCAATCCAGATTCACAAAGGAAATTGAAAACACATTTTTTTCATATGCCATTCATGGTATTTGTCATCTCCATGCTTTCTCTGAAGGGACCTGTCTACCACTTGTGTGAAAATGCAAAATTTGGTTTTAAACATCATACAGCACTTTCCCCAAATGTCAGTTTTTCAATCGTGAAGCTGCACACATCCATCTCCAGTGTCCCATAAACTAATCTCTCACTCTTTAGGGAGCCCTATTGTTTTATAGAGGGGTTTGAGTTATGACTGTGCTACTTCAGGCCTTGCTCTGCAGGCTTGTTGCTTGTCGGAGTTAGTGGCACGCTTCTAAATCTCCTCCCTGGTTCAACTGAGGTAGCGGCACACACCAGAAGCAATGTGCCCGAATTGTATTGAATTCAAATCCAAATACCCACTTGCTTTTATTTTTTTTCCTCTGTCTTTCATTCTCACTCTGTGCCTCTGTAACTGTCTCCCTGACATTTATTCTTTTCTCCCTCTCTTTTCTTGCGAATTCCCGCAGCTATACTCTCCGCGTGGTGGGCAATGGGATTAAGGCCCAGACGGTAAATCCTGAAGTCAAAGTGAAAGGATCGGACCCGGTCATAAATCAGATCATCGACAAACTGAAGCACATCAATCAGGTGAGTCTTTGCAGCAGCTGCAGCAAAAGCTGCCAGACAATGGACATCTAGCATCCCCATCACAAGCCAATTGGAGGAGATAGCGGCCCTACTGGATGGCATTAACACAAACTAGTTTTGCTCATGCATCATAAAGCAAGCAGACACCGAAGAGAAAAATGTTGTTTTCCTTCTTTCTGAATTCCGTCTTGGGGAAAAAAAAAAAAAAAAAATTGTGATGCGTAAGCATTTTAGTTGATTAGCATTCAATAGTTCAGTAGCAACAATACTGTATAGAATGCAATTGTTTTCTCTTTTTTTGTTGTTTGTTTTTTTGTAACAATATTCATAAGCTGACACAGGCTTTTTGGGGTGTGGGGGGCTGGGATTAACTCAATCAGAGAGAAAATTAGTTTATATTCTTTTTAATGTCCCAATGTAGTGCAAAAACATATCAGCAAGATGGCCCTGGGGGAGAGGGGAATCAATGAATACATTTTTAAAAACCCATTTCAGCCTTTTTGCATGTCGGAGGTGTATGGAGCCATTGCCTGCCTTTGGCACAATCAATGTTTTTCCAGCTCTTTAGCAGTGGCCACATCCTCCTTATTTGTGCTGGGGTGGCTGTATTTGATCTGCCTCGTTTCCTCTTTCCTTGCAGAGAATTAGCTTAAGGAGACATGGGAGTGGCTGGGCGTCATCTTGGCAAAAAGAAAGGAGCTTTCGTCATAGTCAAATGCCTCCTTCGCTTGTGTGTGTGTGTGTGTGTGTGCGGGGTTGGGGTGGGTGGTTGGCTGTGAGCTTCATTTTGTTTGTTTTCTGGAACGCAACATGTCTCGCGAGCCTTCACAGGATGACGCCGCTGTGAGCGAATTACAGTCATTTGGAGCCGCTGTGAGCCTTTAGATTGACGTTGATAACATCACAACGTTCTCTCCACCCCTCCCTCCTCCCCCAGCACGCTTAATCATAATGATTACCGGAATGCGCAGAGGACTTCTGCTGGGGATGTCAGCGTGGAGGCTCAAATCCCTGGGGAAATCTATCTGTGCCGCACAGAGCGGCCAATGCTACGTCACTTCGGCAGCTATTTGGCTAGAGATGAACGACGAGGGAAAGGGAGGGAGATCCCCAAGAGCTTGAGCAGGGAAGAAAGAGAAGCGCTTTCATGCGCACTGGCCCTGGGCAGTGTGTCGGCATAAACAAGTTCTTTATAGGAGAAAGTTTAGATTTAGTGCTCTGTGGTGTTAGCTTTTCACTTGGTAACTTTCAAGGACTGTCTGTTTCCTCACTAATACATACCAATTATCACATAGCCTCTTACTTTAAAGCTTTGATTTACTTACAGTACATCAACAGTAAACAGATGCATAGCTATGCCCCTGATATTCCCAGCTATCAAATAACACTTGATTGATTGAATGTTTAGCAGCAAAGTTTGTATGACCATCTATCCAAATTTCCTGAAAGAGGACCGCTTGAAGAACTCAGTGTATCAAATGAGAGGCCTACACAGCTCATTAATCCAGATAAGATAGCCGTTGGTGCAGTTCTTAGGCCGTGGGGCCTCAGCAATGATATTAGGACCCAGTTTATACTGCATGCTGATTCAGCTCTCTTTCTGTGTCCGGGATGCATTATACAGCACACTATACCCTCTTCAGTACACTCCCAGTTAGCTGTTTTTTCAGCGCAGCATCACAGACTTGCAGTCAGGGCACAGATTTTCTGTGCTTGTTACCCTAGATGATGGGCGATAATGAGTTGGTCACCATGCTACTGTCGCCAGAAGAAGTGAATAGCATTGCTGAATCACAACATAATGTGCAAGAGACAGTGTTAAGGAATTGATGTTTGAGAAGGGCCCCTGAGCGCAGCATGGCTTTAATGTTGTTAGCCCGTGGAAGTTAGCAACTGGGCCACTTTGGCTAGCACAAAAACACTGGACTAATGAGGCCCGTTCAGTACAGCCTCCAGACATTATGAGGAGAAAGACTCGACTGGCCATGCTTTTAACCTACAACCCTGTAACATGAGTCAGAGGAGATGCGAGCGCGGGAGTGCTTTTGTGCTTGTCCATCTCTTTGCTCTTAGTTTCACTCTCTCTCTCTGTTTTGATTCTTCTTGTTCTCATTATTTTGCTCTCCCTCTTTCTCGTCTTCTTCTTCCTCTTCTTGTTCTGCTCTTCTTTTTCTCTCTCTGTTCATCTCTGTGAATTTTCTCAACTTTTCCTTTTCTCTCAGTCATTTTACCATCCACTCTCTCTGTTTCCATCTTTTTCTCCTCCCCATTTTTTTCCTTTCCTTCTCTCTCTTGCAATCAGTTCTAACCTTATCTTTTTTTCCTCAATTTCATCTGTATTCTTTTCTTCTTTCTCTTTCTCTTTCTCCCTTATTCTCTTTCTCTCTCTTTCCCTGTGTCTCTGGTTCTCTCTCTATACCTCTCTATTCTCTATTTCTCCCTCTAAAAGTGAGCCCATATCACATTCTCTCCATGAAGCCCTTTCTTTCACAGTATCCATTGGAGTTGGAGTGTATTTGCTCTCGTCTGTTTGGGCCCTGAGATCACATGTTGAGCCTTAATCTGGCTGAGCGCTGGCGAGTGGCGTCAGCGAACTCCCAGCAGGCCCACTGGGTCGTGTGTGCAGGGTCGTCTGTGCCGACCTCTCCGTTGGCACTCCTGCCTAATCCACACCATCTGTGAGGTGTCACATCTCCCTCATAAATCCATACAGCGCCATTAGTCTCTTCAGGGGAGTCGCAGCTCTCATCAACGTGTTTAGCAAGCTGTTTGTGTGTGTGTGTGTGTGTGTGTGTGTGTGTGTGTGTGTGTGCATGTCTGTGTGTGTGTGTGTGTGTGTGTGTGTGTGTGTGTGTGTGTGTGTGTGTGTGTGATTCTGTGTGTGAGATCACGTGCGTGCTGTATCTGTATGCGCACACACGTGCGGGGATGATTTCTGATGTGTGTTTGTCTGTGCGTGGTGTGTATGTTTGTTCTCTTATGTTTGTGTTTGTATGGATGGCGTGTGCATGCCTGTTTGAGTGCTTGCGCATGCTGATGTGTACATTTAAATGGTTTGGTTGGAATACGTTCAATTTGCATATGCATGAGTGCCGACTGTACGCTGGTGAGCGAGTGCTGCCACCCGTCTCTCTCTCTGAGACCAGATGAACAACACTGACGGGCAGCTATATAGCATCGGCATGCAATAGGCCAATCGCATAGAAGCATTGGCATGCAGTAGCTCTTTGCTCAGGGTCACATTAGCATAACTCAGCCTTCAGCCACTGCTGGTGAGTTGTGGTGATTAAAACAGGGCTGTCACTGGTAATATTTAGCCTATTCCCCTATCGGAGTGGTGCATCGCAAGTTGCTTCACTGGGTGAGATAATGAGTCTTAATGAGACGTGTAAAGCTACACTGTCATTTTCACTTCTCCATGTTGCTAGCTGTCTTCAGTACAGTGGGACCTTTAGTAAGCGATACGCTCAGGCTGATATGAGACTGCACTGTTATTTCTCTTAAGGTTGTCATGATAGTATTGTACTTAGTGGGGGAGGGGGGGTGTCAAATGGTAAAAAAAAAAAAAAAGAAGACATTTGAACTTGAAATTCAAACAGGTGGGCAAGCCCGATAAAGTGGTTTTCATTTATATGCAAATGAAAAGGGTGACCAATCAATTCTTCTCATTTGAATAAAGACTCCAGTAGCCCCCCGTTCTTCCTCTGAAGCCATCGATTGAACTGCTAATCCCAGTCTGGGCCGCTCTCACGCCTGTCCACTGGGTCGGAAGTGGCAGGAGCTGTTCCCCTTAAGCCACCCTTAATCACACACCAGAACCGACAGAGAAGAAACCTGCGGTGAAATCTCCACCATCTAAATTTTTAAGGATAAATAAAGAAGAATTTCTCCCTCAAATTTCATCAAAGGTTTTTTCCAACAATTTCAAGCCATTAATTATTTGTAAGTCTGCCTCCTTTTCCGCTCCCATCTCTTTCTTCAGATCAAATGAAGACGGCAATTCTGCAGAGACTCAGATAGTCCTTGTTTCCTTTTCTCTGGCTTCTTCTCTTTTATACCCCCATCCACTGATCACTGCCATGCTCGTCACGATCGAAATCACATGCCATCAGCCTGTGCCTATAGGTTGAATTATTTACAGTGCATTGACTACAGTCAAGGACTTGTTTAGTCTGTGAATTATTGATGTCCTTCAGCATTTTCCAGAGCAAAGTATTTACTCTGAAAACATGTCCTGCTTTTAAATTGTTGCAATTACCCTTGACTTTCTTGGAAAGGGGGAGAATAAACTCCCTGTGCGATGAATTGGAGCCAAGTCCTACTCCGAGTGAACCATTGGAACTAAAGCACACATTTGAGCTAAGGGAGGAGTACTTACCACTTCAGTTAGCTTGAGAGCACTTAATATGGCTCGGAGACCTCTACCTGAAATGGGTGTCAGAGTTCAGTGCTAGGTCCCTCATCTGGATCCTTTCAATGACTGCTATGCCACTCTCAGGTGAAGACACCTCTCAGGGTTACCTATATAAATTAGGCTTTGGGATTTGCCCAGGACCTCATTAGATGTTTTTGCCCTGTAATTCTCTTGGGATTGCCAGACGTCCTCTCTCCACATGGTAGCCATAGAGACAGAGTGGTGAGGTCATTTACATTCCATTCTGCGTGCAGTGCAGTTGATGGTGCATCTCCTCCATCGGTGTGTGTGTGTGTGTGTGTGTGTGTGTGAGAGTAAGAGACAGAGAGAGTGAGTGTGGGGTGTGAGTGGGTGTGTGTGTCTGTGTGTGTGTGTATGTGTGTGTGTGTGTGTGAGTGAGTGAGAGACAGAGAGAGTGAGTGTGTGGATGTGTGTGTGTGTGTGTGTGTGTGGTGGACAAGACAGGTAGGGGTGTGCTTGTCTGATCCTTGGGCTTTAAAGGTGACCCTCACTGCTTGTCACTGTCAAGCCAGTGTATCATGAACTGTCAAGTCAGTGTATCGTGAGGGTGGCCATATACCTCCTAGGATCCACAGACAGTAAGCCACCTGCACTGTCATGACATTGCGGGAGTGGGTGGGTAATAGCAAAAAGGACACGGAAAGAGTCTGTGTGTGTCTGTGAGTGTGTGTGTGTCTGTGTGTGTGTGTGTGTGTGTGTGTGTGTGTAATAGTCATGAATAGCAACATGTTCTATTAGTGTGCTAATAGTCATGTTAATAAAGAAACATTGCAGTGAAACCAATTTAAGAAAGAAAGACAAGGGAATGAAAGAACATGAAAGAACAACATTAAAAGAGCAAGAGGTAAAAAATGAAAAGGCAAGAGAAGGAGATGCAGAATTAGAGCAATTTGGCAAAATTCAAGAGGAATGATGGATGAATGGATGGATGGGTGGATAGACGGAGGGTTAGATGGATTGAGAGAGAGAGAAAGGAGCTAGAGGGGAGAAAAAAGAGAAAGAAGACACCCGGGGAGTGTGAGTGTCCCAGCTGCTGCTGGCAGGTGGAAGGAAAGCGATCTCTCTCTCCCCGGGTCCTGGGCCCATTCATTCCAGCCCCTGGATCAATTTTATAGAATTTCATGGAGTGAGCTCTGCATTGCCAGTAAAGCTACATTGGCAGGTTGGCTTGGGTGAGCAGGGTGGCAGATGCAGGCTGCCCCACAGGCCTCTGCCCACACCACCACCACCACCACCACCACCAGCAGCAGCCCTCTCTCTGCCAGGGACGCGGCTGGTGACAGGACATTGGCCGGAGCTAATGAAATAAATGTGCAATAAAGGGCCTCAGAGGTGGAGATAACTGGACGTGTGTGGAGCACAAATAGGGATTGAGTTAGTCCTCGTGATGGTGCTTGTTTTCTCTCTCTCTCTTTCTCTTTCTCCCTCTCTGTGTCTCGCTCTTTGTGTGTGTGTGTGTGTGTGTGTGTCTTTGCGTGTGTGCGTACATGCAGGTTTGTGTGTGTGTGTGTGTGTGACAGTTTGTGCAAGTGTGGTTGCGCGTGCCTGTCAGGTTGTTTGTGACGCACACAACAGAGAGAGGGACACAACAGAGACAAGGAATGCATGAAAAATAGATCACCTGCAGTGTTAGAGACATGTCTTCATGAAAGGGCGCACACACACACTCTTCATCTACCTCACGTGTCATTCCCTCTGCTTCTCTTTCTCTCTCTCCTACCTTTTCATGCAGGCACACACACACACACACACACTCTCTCTCTCTCTTTTTCTCTCTCTTTCTCCCTCTCTTTCTTTTTCCCTCTCTTTGTCACACACACACACACACACACACAAACAGAGGCACGCACATATGCCCACACTCAGCGAGTGTAAAGATAAATCCATGAGATCTTGTCAAGCCAGGCCAGCAGAAAGCCACTGGCGGTACTGAATGCTGCCCCAGCACTGGCGCGCCCCACTCTCCTCATGGGTGTTTGCCCGTCAAGGTGACACTCGCTGTCAATATGACCTTTTTTCCTCCGGAGACTGCAACGCCGATGATGAGGCTCAGCAAGTCTGGGGTGTAAATGAGGCTCTGACAGCTGTGCCCCGTCCATCAATGTCACATGACCTTGTCTTAACCACACAGGAAGCCCACCGTCAAAAAATTTAGCAAATTACTTGTGTACGAAATCAAGGACATAACTGTATCTGTATTTTAACAGTGGCATTGGGTTTCCTCCTGTCTTATGTTTCTTCATCTTTAATGCCACACCTGGCTAAAATAGACAGCTTTTACTGTTGTTTTGCTGATTTCTTGTTGTTTACTGGTTAATTCTAGCAGTAATCACGTTACGAGATTTAATATAGCTTGCCACATTCCATAAATCCAAAATGGAACAACACAGAACCAATGGAATCTCTAAAATGGGAAGTGCTGAAATCATGTGGTTACCATGGCGAGAGGAAACAGCTGACTTGCTGGAAATTTTAAGATTTGGTTGAAATGAAGATTGAACATAATTATCAAATGAGTTTATATGAAATAAGAGAATCATCAACCTGACCTTTACAGAGTTCAGAAAGGTTATACAAGGTTATACAACCTTTCTGATCAAACTAGGTTTGAATAGCAACAGAATTAAATGATGATATAAAAAAAAGACTAAATCAGTCAATACAATAAGTTAGATTTTGAACTGCTGAACTGTACACTTGCAGTAATCACATGGAAGCATCCAACCTCAGGATCAATGTGTTTTTATATCTGTGACCGTTACAGTAAATAGATTATTTAAGATTTATAGTGTTCAGTACAGTTTGTCACACAACTTAGAGCCTAGGTTATTTCACAGTGAAATCTGTGAGTGTTTAAAGATCATGCGTGTGCACTTAATTCTATTATTCAGAAATGTTAGGGGTCTTTTTAGGGTGGGGTGGGGGTGTAGGTCCCGTTTCCGTGCGGCTGGGGCCTGAGCAATGTTCCTCTTGTGTTTTCCCCATCAGTGCACGGTGGATTCCGTGTTTCTGGAAGTTATATAAACAGCATCTGTGGGTGTTTGTTTAAGGCTCAGGACACCCAGGCTCATGACAGACTAATTTACGAAGGGGGAAAGAAACCAGGTTGAAGCACTCACACACACACGCACGCACACACACACACACACACACACACACACACACACACACACACACACACACATGATGAATGGGCTTTGAATGTGAGGGTAAGGCTGGATGGGTGTCCTCTAAGCAGGCTGGTGAAGGTGCTGTGGTGTGGTTGTGTCTCTGGGAGGAAGGTTGTGGCAAGGGCGAGGGACAGGAGCGGCTGTTTCTTGCTCCAGTTCGCGAAGATGTTTTAGATGCTGTAAAAACAAGTGCACAGGATTACTCTGATACACTGCTTTCAAACAAATTAGCTCATCATTCATTGTTTTCCTGTTTTCTTTTTTTTTTCCTTCATTTTTTGGCCCCTTTATTATTTTTTAATGATTTGAAGTAGTCTGTACATTTATAGGAAGTACTTTGTAAGTGCATTTTGGTGATATATATATATTCAAAAAAAAAAAAAAAAAAAAAACCTTTGATAATACAGGTCTAGACTGTGGTAAGATTAGCAGTGAGAAAAAGCAAACATCAAAGCCATTTTGCCTCCCTTTCTATCTCTTTTCTTCTTTTCCCATCTATGTATCTCCTCAAGATACCAAAGGCATTATAGTCTCTGTCTCGTGTAGAGGATAACTCCTCTGACTGAGATTTCTCTCTCTCTCTCTCTCTCTCTCTCTCTTCTCTCTCTCTCTCTCTCTCTCTCTCTGTCTTTCTCTCTCTCTTTCTGTCTATCTGAATCTTTGGTTTGGTTGGCCCAGCCAGTTTTATCCCAAACCAGTTGGGTTTTTGTGACATTCTAGATAGATGGATTTTCAAAAATAGTTCTCATGCCCTGGCTGTGAGCACACGATAAGACTACTTCGGCTCACGGCTCATTTAGATCATCAACTAATAAACTGCACATTAACAGCCAGACCCGCCATCACAATGGTCCCCGCCAGTTATCTAGAAAGGCACAAAATGTCAGCCAGTCAGTCACGTGCTCTCTGACATCAATCTGATTTGATTTGGAGTGAACCCTTAGAAGATCAGACACCCATAGTGCTCGCTATTTAAGACTTGGTGGATGTGCCAATACACCGCTCCATATTTTTTTTTTCCTTAACAAGGTTAAATGCGTCTTTAAATAGGCCTGTGCGATGTTTTAAAATGTCATCTCAGTTTATTTGTTTACCAGTTGGCTCAGTGCTGTTGTTTTCTCCAGCTGCCATTTATAATCTTGGGAAATGACAGTAAATCAAGAATTATAATTTTTCTTTTTTTTTTTTTTGCTTTTCATTCCTCATGCAGTCTTGACAGTTGAACCCTGGCTCTTCCAGTGACGGTAATCTCATTGTAGTTTATTTGAGAAGGTTCATACGCTGAGACGAGCACATTCTCTACATCTGATGCCAAAATGTAATGCGATAGTAATGACTTTCAGAGGAGATTTTTCTTGCGTTTGATTTTATTTACTTGCAGCCTTTTCCAAAAGGATGTTTTTGAAGTCGTGATGAGACCGAATTAAAAAAAGAAAAAAAGTATGTCTGTGATGCATGCAGCTCGGTTCTTTGACATTTAATTTTCTTTATTTGCCATCTTGGCTTCCCATGTATAAGAAAAATACTTGCCAGATAAATAAATATAGAAATAGGCACACACTTTACACTGTCACTGACACAGCTGTTGCTCTCGTTGTCTTAACAGACCATAGCAGAACCCTCTTAGACATGCTAAGTTGCCCGGCACAGCAATCATTTTCCTGAGCTGTCAGGAGGCCCACTACAACCACACTGCCTTTAAAAAAACTCTCACACTCACAAAGTACTCTCATTCTCTCTCTCTCTCTCTCTCTCTCTCTCTCTTCTTGTCTCTCTCTCTCTCACACACATACACACAACATATATATACATACTTGACTGAATATTTGAGGTCTTGTCGAGCCATGCAGTCTTTCATGAGAAGCTGTTACTTCCTGCACAAATCTATCTAATCCTGCACTGGATTTGACTCCCAACTCTAGGACACTGGGAGATAAACTGCAGATATGCTTGGGCCTGGCCTTTGGATAATTACCAAAAAAAAAAAAGAGTGCAGACAGACCCCAGATCCCAAGAGATACAGGAACAAGTGTTGTCCTGACACTCCCAAAACCCCTCCCTCCTCAAATACACATACACACACAAACACAGACACACATATATACATACACAGACACACACACACACACTGATATAACCTACATCCTTCAGCTGTCAACCTCTGTCAGCTTAATGAAAAAGGAAACAGGAAAGCACATGCATTCTCTTGGGCAATAGCAGATAGATAGATTGCAATAGGCATGCATGTAACACGTCAATAATTTTGTATTCATTTGCTCTGTTATTCTATAATTTCAGGCACTGTGCCAGAGAGATTTTTGTCCAGACACTCTTCAATGAGGGCATTGCAGTCTAGGCAGAGTGTCTTTATTTTTGTCCGTCTCACCTCCACCTTTACTTATTATGCTTATATTATACATATTATTGATCAGTAACCTGCATTTGTGCAAGGGTAAAGACATGCACTTGTCCTCACAGAGCATATTAATGAACAGTAGTGGAAGGCAGGGAAGAGTATAAAGTTGTATGCTTATCTGCATGGCGAGTCTGTGTAGCATGCCTGCCATATAAAATAATGAAGAAACCCAAGGGGGAATGTAGCCCTAACCATACTAACCCCTGCAGTAATATAATTCATCTTTCATCCCGGTTTCTAATGTAAATGTTTGCAGTCATTGGTGTCGCCAACCTTAATACACAGTGCTGTGGGATCACTTAAACATGGCTCGAGCAGAGCAGTGGGTAATTGCATTTGGTCAGGGATGTGAAATACTCTCACTATATCATGCTCCCCATCTCCATACATGCACAGGGACTGGCATCCCTTGGTCCTTTTGTAGTTCCTTAGGCTCCTGTTAATGGGGGTATTGATCATTCTGACATGGTCGACATTTCTGTAAACCAGCGGAGAGCCACCCCATTTGAAAGTGTGCTGTGTCAGAGCCGGAATGCATTTAGATGACTTCATTTTATTCCGGCACAAAGAGCTCTTCTTTTAAAGATAAGCATCACCCATACAAAACTTTGGCCTTTAAAGGACATTTTTTTTTCTTGACATGCGTGTTAAACAAAAGAGAAGGGAAGGCAGATAGCTATCTGCTATCTCAGGCTTAAGCTTTCATTTTGAATTTTTAGCACCCTTGAGATGGAAAGCTTCCTATAAAAGAGAACTTAGAGGATTATTGAAGGAAATAGAGTTCTCCAAGGAATCAGTGCTGCCTATAATTTGCCCATGTCCTGTTTGTGTCGTGGCCATTAACATGAGTTAGTATTTAGCATAGGAGACTGCTTGCTGCTTCCACATAACACAAACATTTGTAGAGTTGTAGTAACTTGTGACACACATTTTGTAGTATTGGTACATTGTTCCATAGGTAACATGGTGTACAACTAAGACTTTCCAACACTTTTTGCAAGCCCTTCTCAGCTATGACTTCTTGGCTCTTATGAGCACATATTTTGGTGCAGACTGCCTCTGCAGTGTTTTGCAGTATTACCTCTGCAGTCTGTCCTTTCATTTTGGCTCCAAAGTCTAGTGCTCAGTGGCATCCAAGCTCTGATGTAAAGAAGCCATCCTCTTGTGACTTACATAAGTAGCAGGGTAGCTTTTTGTGTCATCCGAACAAAGGTTTTCAGACGAACATCTATCTCTCTGTAAAGGCCTGATGAAAATTCTGCAGCATACCCAAACTTTTTTAAGCTTCGTTAATTAATGACAAGATTATTTGCATTACTGAGAACTGTCAGATGGTACAACTGAGATTGTATCACTCAAGTACAAGTTGCTGCCTTGTCTTCCCTACTCCAGAACATATGCATCTCAAAACATTAGTACTGCTTTTATATCCACTTCTACACAACCCTGCTACAATCCAACAGGTCGTGGTCCATGTTTGAAGCAAGCTGTCATAAACAAGCAAGCGATTAGGAGGAATGACATTGTATAGATCGTGTTGTGATATTTTCCAGAGTCCGAGCTGCTGTGAGTAAATCTTGTCTGGGCTCAACACGTCGAAGCACTTCATGTACCTGCCGACTGAATAATAATCAGGGGCTTGACAAAGCCTTATTTCATTTACAGGATGGAGGCTAATAGCACTGTCACACAGAGCAATAAATCACGGCTCTGGCTGCTCAATAGCAATCAACTGAAGTCAAATAAAATCCCATTTGTTTTCCCCCTCAAGTGTAAAGGAGGATTAGGCCCCTGATTGACATTTGTAAGGTCAGGTTACATTCGTGTTTACCTCCAGCTGGAGGAGAAAGGATATCAGAGGTTTCCTCTATTGGCTCATTTTGTGCTTTTATTATTAAGAAATATGAGCTTTGTTATTTTTGTCAATTATTAATACCACCACCAGATCACTTTTTAACCATTTATGTTGCTTTTCACTTTCTTCTGTCCTTCTTGTGTTAAAATGGGATTATAGACAGCGTAAATAAATAAAAACAAGCTGCAAATGGGTGTCATGAGAAGTGATGCCCAAGATGTGGTCTGTAGTTTTCCTGTTATCGCTCGAAAGGTGTGCATGCTTGGGTAATGCAAGATCTGATAATGTGATCTGATTGTGTGAAACATTGACAGAAGCAGGAGCTGAACTTGCTGAAACCGCTGTGTTTTCATCAGTGTACATTGTTTTAACGTTAGACAGAGAGCAGCAATTACTCCTGTCAACCCACAGGCCTGAGCTGTGGGTGCAAGAAGGGCGAGATGCTGTGGGAATAAAGCTTGCTCCAGTCGACTTGCAGTTATTTATTTATTCATTTATGCAGCTGTGCGCTTTTCTGTGTCTACTCCAAGCCATTGAATGACGCACTTTTGTTTTCCCCCCTGAAAGAATTGCGAGTGCTAAGAGGAAGCTCTCGTGTCCATCCATTAAACATTTAAC